>JAMKPZ010002907.1:0-33928 GCA_024699675.1 Amphibolis antarctica
TATTGTTAAGCATAACCACAAATTAATTACTCCATAGCGTCAATAGATTGATTATTTCAAATAACACGTTTTGATCGAACAAAAGTCGGCATTTTGGGTTCAGTGAGCCCAAGTACAAAGAAAGCTACAGTCCATCAATTATTGTTAGGCCTAATTCCATCCAAGACAAGCCCAATTATGTCTCCTTCCTTGTTCGAGTATGTGCTTAATTAACATTTGTGCTCTTCCCATTAAATTGTACTTTGAATGAATAATTAATGGTACATGACTGAATTCTCTCCTGCGACACGGTGAGGTGGTATGCGTGTTTTTCCACGATCACGGTCAAGTGAACTTCTCCAGGTTCCAATTCAAACAAATCGATATTTTGTTTAATGATAAAATGTTGTCATCGTAAACACATCTGAAATCATTTCCTAGGTGCACAAGAGTTTTAGATTACACGTGTGTTCAATTAATTTTGTAATATATGTCTTATATGTGTTCATAAAATTCATAAAAATTGAATCAAAATAAATTCAATTCTCATGAATTTCTTACTTGTGTCATTTGGAATTTAATTACTTTGAATTTCCTTACATATTTTTGTCTAACTACTAGAATTTCTATTTTTATTCAATTTTAAAAAATGCATAAATATCTTTATATTAAACTTATTTTTACTTAATTCATTTCTATTAAAGAAATAAATTCTTGTCAATTCATTTATAACTAATTTTATATACACAAATGTGACTAAAAGTAATAGAATGGTAGAATATTATTAAATTGCCAACAAAATGCAATTAAAACGTTACGTACATAATATCTCCTTAATGATTATTTTTTAAATTCATGTTACAACAATGGTAGATTTTATTACAACAAGGGTAGATGTTATTACAAAAAAGGTGGATGTCAAATTTTTATGTTTCCTTTTAGGTTGGGCTGAGGCCTTTAGAGGCCCAGTTGAGCTCTATTTATCTTTTTTTCTATTAGTGATGAATCATTACAAATTAGTAATGAATCTAAATTTGTCACGTACCATCACATTTTAAAAAATCTCGTTTGTCACTATTTTGGTTACCGTCATTGCTTATTTTCATTTTAGTGACAAAAAGTCTATTATATTTTGTCTTACATTTATCATGTTTTCTAATTTTAGTGACGAAAGATCTATCACATTTTACGCTCATATGTATTTTAATTTTAATAAAAAAAAGTTCATCATATTTTTTATTACATCCATCATGTTTTCTAATTTTTGTGATAGAAGATCTACAACTTTTGTGCGTTACATTTGTCACTATTTGAATTTTTTTTAAAAAATAAAATTTTACCTTGTGTAATCCTATATAATATTGATTACATATACATTAATATCATAAATCACATTTGTGTATAAATGATTTAAACGACATTCACATCCACAATTAACATCATAAATTACATCCACATCACATACATTTAACATTATAAACCTTGTCAATTGATCATTTAGTTGTATACATATTCAGCACGATATAAAAAGGTTCACACAACAATACTAATACAAATAAAAACAATTTCAGCTCATTCCTTCGGCTAATACAAATGCAATAATACTAATACGATTTCATCATGTTCCAATATTTGAATAATTAACAGACTTATTTACAAAACCCTTAGATGAAAATACCTTTTCTAGATTAAGATTTAACCTTGTTATATGTAGATTATTTGATGTTTAAAAAAAAGAATGTTCTATTTGTATATCTAAGTGTCCTATCCATTATTCAAGTTTGATCTGTTCAACAAAAAAATAAAAAATGAAAATGAATATAAAGTATTTGATATTCATGTTTTTCTCAATTTTTATAATTTTATATATTTTTCTATATATTTATATCACAAAAGAAAAATACAAAATTCTTTTGACCGAGAATGTTTACAAAAAAATGGGATTTATCAGTTTGATTCAGTTCTTTAATATTACAACTGGTTACATGATAAGGACTATATGATTGTATCTTTATGTCTTCATAGAGTGTGTTAAATTTTAGTAATTATAATGAAGTAAATGAGTATAACAATTAAGATTTGTTTTCTGAATAATCTTTTGAAGTGCTAGTATAAATTTTTTGAACTTAATGAAAATTTTTCCAAACTTATTATACTTGGGTAATTAAGTCTAATAGGGTTAATTAACTCGATGTACTGAGTTTTTTAAAATCCAGTAATCTAAGATTAAGTAATTTGAAATTATTGACCTAAAGTTTGGTATATGGGTATAATAAAAAGTCTAAATTGAGACTATTTTAACTTATATTAAATGTATTTTTAAATACCAGTAATATTAACTGATGCAAATGTTCATTTTCGATTTTACAATATATTGTCTGCGACCGTCGAGTGTGACAGGTAGGGATTGTGTGCAGGTTCGAGAGCCACATCTCGTCTTCTCCTCTTCACTTCTTCTCTTTTTGTTTTATGAGCCAAAATATACTAGAAAGTTTGTAACAAACCACTATTTCAAGTGTATGTATATATATTTTTTGTAAGATGGACTGGACTGGATTAAATGTGCTAGTGGATTATTATTGGATGAGAATTTTTCCTTCCATTTTATTTTGTGATTTGAGTTTTTAGCATAAAAAATTTGAATAAAATAGCGGTGGATGAAAATTCAGTTCCAACGTTGGTCTTTACAATCTGTGGATGATTTGTCACAATAGACTCATGAAATTTGTTCACCATTGAATGCTCCAGGAATTCATTTTTCCCACTTCAAAAGTACTGGAGTGGGGTAAGTGAACATATGCAACCTTCAATTCAAGTGATTAATTGATTGATTATGGATTTGATAGTGATTTTTGATGTGAACACATGCTCCAATAATTCATTCAAGTGACTATGGATATATGAATTTTCAACAATCTCACAATATAATGTTGGAAATAAAGCACATAAGGAAATTTTTAAGTAGTTTCTTGTTCAGACTCAAAAGTGTATATTTTATTGATATTAATTCATACATTTTAATAAGTGTTATTTGCATTCTGCATTGAATTATGATTATTACAAGGTTAACTATACTTTTAGGCATCATGCACGTTTATTCACTTTAATGATGCATGAATTAAGTTTTGAGTCATTAATTATGTTTGTGTTTGCTACCTATTGAGAAAGGAATGAATGATTGACATTTAACTCTTTAGATTTTTGTTAGACGATTAATATATAGAGAAAAACTCGTGATTTATGCTTAAATGCAAGTACGAGAGTTAAGTTGTTTACCCACGGACTTATCTGTGAGTTAAGGTATGTACCCTCAGACCATATTGTGAGCATTAAGGGTTTACCTACGAACTTACGTGAGGGTAAACTAGTTTACCCTTGGACCTGTACTCTGTTTGTTTTGTGCAATGAATTTCATTGATATTAAAGTAATTGTGATTATAGTTAAGACCTAAATGTTATGAATTATTTCTATTGTAATATGATGAGTTTCATGAAAGGTATTTCTTAATTATTTGTAGGGAAATTCAATTAATAACTGCAGGAAATATGTGTCAAAGCGAAATTAAATATTGATTTAGCTAGAGTTCAACTATGAAGAATGTGGATGGATTGGGTAAAGAAGTGGATTGCATGGGATGATCTCACACGTTCGAACGTGCACCACGACCTTTGCTAACTATTAGCTCGTGAACTGTCAATCCTTCAATCTATAAAATAGTCTCATAGCCTTAAAATTAACCCCCCCCTTTTCTTCCTTCATCCACCATTTACAAAGCATTTTCTATCTTCTTCATCTTCCATCTTCCACCCATTCATCCCTTTTGAGAGGAGATTGACGACCTCCTCTTCTCCAATCATTTATGTAGTGTATTTGCTGTTCTTTTTTTAACCTGAGCATATCCTTGAAAGAGAGACTCTCAACGTTAGTTGCTTCCTCCTTTGTTCCTTGGTGTAATTATGGATTGATGCCCTAAAATCTCACTGCAAGGTCAAAAGGAGGTCTTGCTAGATTGATGACCTAGTGGAGCAAAAGTAAAGACAAAAAAAAGTTCTCAGCCTAAGCAAGTTTCGAAGGGAGAAATTACAATGAAGCATTAGGTGTTTTTTCCATTTTTATTTTCTTCATTTTACTTTACCTTTTTACAACTACACTCAAATCTACAATCACACACTTTATCAACTTAGTTATGGTAATTACACTATGTTTTTATATTTGCTCTAATGTTTAATGTTGCATTTTAATTTTACAAGTTGTTCGTATTATATTGTGTTTCTTGCATTGAATTGTTTGTTGTGTTTTAAAATATATAAAAAGATCAAAAATATAATCATTCAACTCTTAGAAGTTTCATACATTTTAATGAGCTTTAATTGCATTTTACATTGAGTAATGATGATTACAATGTTAACTATACTTTTGAACATTATGCACGTTTATTCACTTCAATAATGTATGAATTAAGTTTTGAGTCATAAGTTATATTTGTGGTGATTACTTACTGAAAAGGGAATGATTAATTGATAATTGAATGTTTAGGTTGCTAGTAGATTGATTAATTCATAGAAAAAAAATCACGATTTATCTCTAAGTTCCAGAGTCCAACGGTTAAGCCCTTAAACTACAAACTTACCTCGTGAGTTAATTGGGTAACCCATGAGCCTATGTCTTACTTATTCTGTGCGATAAATTTTATTGATGTAATAGCAATTACAATTATAATGAAGGATTAAATATAATGAATTATTTCTCCTGTAATATAATATATTTCACGAAAGATATTCCTTAATGAGCATTTGTAGGGAAATTCGATGAGTAATTGCAGAAAATTCATATAAGAGTAGAATTGAGAAATTTAATTTAGTTGATGCTCGATTATGGAGAACATAGATGGACAAGGCAAAGAAGTGGGCTTGCATGAAACAATCTTACATGTCCAGATGTAACCAACCCCCCCTCCTTCCTCCGAGCATCATTCATAACACATTCTCCATCTCCACCATCTTCACCCATTCACTTATTCTAAGAGGAGATTGACGACCTCCTCTTCTTCAACTAATTCTTTGGTGTATTTGTTGTTCTTTTTTCAACTTAAGCATATCATTGAAGGAGAGACTTTTGGCGCTAGCTATTCCTTAGTGTAGTTGTGGAGTGACACTCAAAATCTTATTTCAAGGTCGAAAGGAATACTTGCCAGCTTGACAACCTAGTGGACCGAAAGTAAAGACAAAGAGAGTTCTTAGCTTAAGCAAGTTTCGAATGAATAAATTTTTAGTGGAACATAAAGTGTTTCTTCCTTTTCCTTTTTCCTTTCCTTTATATTTTTACTTAATTTTACAATCACCTACCTTATCGACTCTGTTACGATATTTAGAAAATGATATTACGTTTTATGTTATGTTGAATGTTGTATTTTATTTGTACAAGTTCTTCATAATGTATTTTGTTTCATGTTTTGTATTGTTTGTTGTGTTTTAAGATAATTAAAAAGAATAAAAAATTATAAGCAAACAACTCTTAGAAGTTTCAGTAAATTCAAATTGTATTGTTTAAATATTTGAAACTCACTTTTATCGCATGTACCACGAGATAGTCCATAGGTAGAGACGTTTACCCACGAACTAGCTCACGGGTTTAGTGCATTTTAAGTGTTAAATAGTTAATTGCATGCGAACTGAAGTATAGAATGTTTAAGACTTAAGAAGAATTAAATATTTGGAAGTAAAACTCACTCGATAGAGTCTTTTAGTGTAAAATTTGAATCATTTATTAAAAGATTAACTTTTTAAATCCAAATATTCTAAGTAGAGAAGAAATTAAAGTTAATGAAAATTCACTGGAAAGTGCAAATATAAAAAGTGTTTAAAGAGCATCCTAGTGATTATTTGGAACAAAGTAACTATGACATTACTTAAAAGAAATTTAATTACTTGTTCCATTAATTGAATACACAAGTTTAGCAAAGCACTAATCAAAATCAATCCCTGTGGACAAATCTATACTTACACACTAATTACATCTGAACTCGTGTACTTGTGTTGACCCCATGCTTAAGCGAACTTTAAAGGGGGAAATACACGGCTAGCTTCCAGCAAGCAGCTTCAAGGAAGGGACACCCGGATCCCCAAAAACCCACATTTAGTGAAAAGTTGGGGGAATGTAGCCAGCTAGCCGCCGGCAAGCCGCTTCAAGGAAGTGGCACTCGGATCCCCCAAAAACCCACATTTGGTGAAAAGTTGGGGGGATGTAGCCTGCTAGCCGCCGGCAAGCCGTCGGCAAGCCGCTTCAAAGAAACGGCACCCGAATCCCCCAAAAACCCACATTTGGTGAAAAGTTGGGGGGATGTAGCTGGCAAGCCGCTTCAAGGAAGCAGCACCCGGATCCCCCAAAAACCCACATTTGGTGAAAAGTTGGGGGGATGTAGCTGGCTAGCCACCAGCAAGCCGCTTCAAGGAAACGGCACCCGGATCCCCCAAAAACCACATTTGGTGAAAAGTTGGGGGGATGTAGCCGGCTAGCGAAGCGGCACCTAGATCCCCCAAAAACCCACATTTGGTGCAAAAGTTGGGGGGATATAGTCGGCTAGCCGCCGGTAAGCCACTTCAAGGAAGCGGTACCTGAATCCCCCAAAAACCCACATTTGGTGCAAAAGTTGGGGGGATGTAGCTGGCTAGTTGCTGGCAAGCCGCTTCAAGGAAGCAACACCCAGATCCCCCAAAAACCCACATTTTGTGCAAAAGTTGGGGGAATGTAGCCAGCTAGCCACCGACAAGCCGCTTCAAGGAAGCGGCACTTGAATCCCCCAAAAACCCACATTTGGTGCAAAAGTTGGGGGCATGTAGCCGGTTAGCCGCCGGCAAGCTACTTCTAGGAAGCGGCACCCGAATCCCCAAAAAACCCACATTTGGTGAAAATGATCTGGGGACTAGCCGACCTTCGTTTGCCACGTAGCGACTGCCAGTTAGCTACCCAAAAAGGCAAGCCAAATCAATTACAAGGATTTGACGGGATTTAACCACTGAAATTTCGCAAATCAATCAATTACACAGACCGCGTAACTAAACCCGGGATCACCCCGCCTGCCATCTTCGGGCGCCCCAAAGAAGGAAGGCGACCCCTTATAAAAGAAGGGGCCTTCCACCAATTTCAATAGGCAGACACCCTATTGAGAAGTAAGCTTTCCACCCCTCAGAGAAACCTTCGTTCGGACACTAGTGACACCTGCTTCCGCTCCTCAGAGAAGACGGGGTTTTGGGGAAACGGGGGCCAATTCCTTGAACCGGCTAGCCGGCTATTTCCCCCCATCATGCACACCCATGGGGGTTTTGGGGAAACAGGGGCCGGTTCCATGAACCGGCCAGCCAGCGACTTGCCGGTAGTTTCCCCCCTCCATGCGCACCACCCATGGGGGTTTCGGGGAAATGGGGGCCGGTTCCTTGAATCGGCCAGCCGGCGGCTTGCCGGCTGTTTCCCCCCTCCATGCGCACCCATGCGGGTTTTGTGGAAATGGGGGCCGGTTACTTGAACCGTCCAACCAGCGGCTTGCTGGCTGTTTCCCCCATCCATGCGCACCCATGGGCGTTTTGGGGAAACGGGGGCTGGTTACTTGAACCGGCCAGCCGGCGGCTTGCCGGTTGTTTCCCCCCTCCATGCACACCCATGGGGGTTTTGGTGAAACGGGGGCCGGTTCCTTGAACCGGCTAGCCGGAGGCTTGTCGGCTGTTTCCCCCCTCCATGCACACCCATGGGGGTTTTGGGGAAATGGGGCCGGTTCCTTGAACCGGCCAGCCGACGGCTTGCCGGCTGTTTCCCCCCTCCATGCGCACCCATGGGGGTTTTGGGGAAACGGGGGCCGGTTCCTTGAACCGACCAGCCGGCGGCTTGCCAGCTGTTTCCCCACCCCTTTTTCTCTTGACGTCTGTAAGAGCCTGGGATTTAATGGAGGACTTATATTTTCCGGGGTATCGAGAGGGTAAGCTTACGCCTCCCGAAAAAAATCGTACGAGGATCATCGGGTTGTGCGTGTTCGTACACCCGAATGGCCGCTGCCGACAACCTTGCTGGTGGTGTCATCCCAGAAACTTTTCCGGGGAATCAGGAGAGTAGACTTAGGTCTCCCGGAAAAACATACGGGGACTGTCGGGTTGTACGTGTTCGTACACCCGAACGGCCGCCGCCAGCATCCTTGCTGGTGCTGTCATCCCAGAAACTTTTCCGGGGCATCGGGAGAGTAGACTTGCATCTCCCAGAAAAACGTACGAGGACTGTCGGGTTGTACGTGTTCATACACCCGAACGGCCGCTACTGGCATCCTTGCCGGTGGCGTCGTCCGGGAAACCTTTTCGGGACCTCAAGAAGGATTTGTAGAGAGCGGATAAAAATTCGTAAAACCTCTGGGAAATTTGGGGTTTCCACGTAAAAAGACCCGACAGAAGGGTCACGAGTGAACTGAGCATGACCGGGCCGAGTGGATTAACCCGGCCAGGAGGGCGGCCACCGGTACATTTGGACGTGTTTCCGAAGGAATGATACCCGGGGCCGTCCTCCGACCGTCCCCTTGCACAGGGAAGGCATTATGCGGTCGGGGCTCGACGAAACGTAGTAAAAAACTTACGTAAAACGGCGAGGGTGGAAGGACTTACCTATAGGGGGGGTTGTTGACGGGGATTGGAAGTCCTCGCTCCGACACGACGAAAAGGCGTTGGGGCCCCGAGCTGCTTTCCTCCTTCGAAACTGGTGGACGGTCGTTTCTCCCGAGGGTGTCGGCAAAAATCCCAGGAAATCCCGCCCTTCGGAAATGCTTCGCTCCTCCTTCTTCCAGCCTCCTCTCTCTGGAAATTCAAGCCTCTTCCTTTTTTTCCCAGAATTTCCAACCTCTTCCCCCAGAATTTTAAGCTTGCTGAGTGGTGTGGGGGGCTGCCCTTTTTATAAGTGGTTGCCTTCCTTCTTTCGGGGTGCCCAAAGATGGAAGGTGGCGTAATTCCGGCTTGATTATGCGGTCCACGTAATTGGCAGATTCGCGAGATTTACGTGGTTAAATCTCGTCGTATTTCCCTGATTGATTCGTCTTGCCTTCCTGGGTAGCCAACCGACAGCCGCTACGTGGCAGACGGAAGCCGACTGGTTCCCCGAACATTCGCACGAAGATGTGGTTTTTGGGGTCCAGGTGCCGCTTCTTTGAAGCGGCTTGCCGGTGGCAAGCCAGCTCCATCCCCCTAACTTTTTACCTCCATGCGCACCCATGGGGGGGTTTTGGGGAAACGGGGGCCGGTTCCTTGAACCGGCCAACCGGCGGCTTGCTAGCTGTTTCCCCCCTTCATGCGCACTCATGGGCGGTTTTGGGGAAATGAGGGCCGATTCCTTGAACCAGCCAACCGACTGCTTGCCGGCTATTTCCCTCCTAACTTTTTACTAACTATGGGTTTTTGGGGGTCCGGGTGCCGCTTCCTTGAAGCGGCTTGCCGGTGGCAAGCCGGCTCCATCCCCTTTTTAAGCATGGGGTCAACAGCCGGCCTGCCTCCGGCAAACCGATATAAAAAACTAGTAGCCGGTCCCCGATCTCTAGGAAATGTAAGTCTACATTCCCGATGCCTCGAAAAAATTTCTAGGATGTCGTCTCCGGCATGCATCCTTGCCGGCCTTGGCCAAGTAATAATGCAAGTTCTCATCTCTATTATGGGGATAGGACGCGGAAGCCAGTATATCCAACCGGCTGTCCTGTGGCCATAGAAAGTTTTTCAGGATAAGGTCACGTGTGGCCAGACTGACTATCGTAGTTTTCCATTTTTAGAGCCGGAGAGAGGCCGGAAATACCTGGGCTGTTTGGGGTTGCCTAACACCTTCCCCAACAGTACCTTGAGTCTTGTATCCAGTTCTCTCATGTTACACAATTTTACGTGATTCCTGTGGTTTTATCGTTTCGATGGTGGAAGGACACTTTCCCATCCGATTTTCCTTATTTTCTACCCAAAAAATAAGGTGGTGACTCCATTCAACGAGCCATCCGCCCCACGTGGTGATGCGCTCACACAAACACATTTCAATTCTCTATACCTCGGCCCATCCGCCGGCGGGGCTGGTGGAAACTCGTGGGCTTCTGGGTGATAGCCGAATGAAAGAGAGGGTATAGATTTTTGGCTTCTCCACTGGGGAAACTCGTTGTGTTTTTATTGATTAAGTGACTCAAACTCTCGCTCATACGACTCTTTCATAGTCAGTCTTTTATTTTTCCATTAGGATTTTTAACATACTTGTCGCATTTGCTAAGCGAAGCTGCTTTCAAATGCATTGAACCATATCACTCTTCTCTGGTATCCCTGCAGATCCAATTTTTGAAGATTCGTATAGATTCTCCAAGTAGAGTCTCCTTGTAGACCTCTGTCGTTTGCAAGTTCCGGACCCTGCTAGCTCCCCCTATCCTGATCCGCTCACAAGCAAGTGCCATGGCCACCGATTCCGCTGCAGCTTCCGGATCATCCCCTTCCTTTAGTACAGCAACTTCTATGCCGCTGGCCGTGGTCTTCGGCCTGCCGCCGCCTGTCGTCACCCGGCCAATCATCGTGCCTGTTGGAGCCACAGACCAACCAAGGGCGCCAGACCTGTCTACAGCCGTGGCATTTGACAATGCCACGATACATCCTACGCCGCCCGCTTTTCCAACCACTGAAACTGAAGGTAACAGGCTGGCTCTCGCACGATGCACCGGCCCGTCCTACCAACCACCCTCAAACATCGAGGGCATAGGAGCGGCTGACACCTTCCTCCCACCTCGATCGGGACACTTCGAGCAAACCCTCCTAGCTCACTAGTTGGCATGCTATCAACAGCAAGGGATTGGTTGAGTAATCCCCCCCAGGCCAACCATCCGTGTCCCGGAGAGGCCGCACTCGGAAGAATACAATGTCGTCACCACTCCCATCGCCAACCCATTCGGCCCGCCACCACTCCAGCTGGCAGCCGCCACCGCTACCACCCCAGTGCCCGACCTGCAAGGGCAACTACTGCAGAGGATAGCCGAACTAGAGGCATCCTTCCGGAGCTTGAAGTCCGGCCCACCAGAACCTTCCTGTGCCTTCCAAAACCTCTGTTTCTATCTCGAAGCGACGCTCCCTCCCGATTTCAAGATGCCCGAACTGGTTAAATACAACGGGCACGGGGACCCTTGCGCACACCTCCGGGCCTTCTGCGGAGACATGGCAGCACTGCAACACAAGGAGAAGCTCCTCGTCCGACTGTTCCAGAAATCTCTCCATGGACTTGCACTTTCCTGGTACATGTCCTAAGACTTAACAAAAATCTACACCTGGGAATAGCTGGCGTACATGTTCCAGCAATAGTACACGTATAACTTAGACCTGGCACCAAAGTTGGAAGATCTCTGTTGCCTTCACCAACGTGAGAATGAGCTGTTCAATGGCTATGTCGGTAGGTGGCGGGCCCTGGCATCCCAAATCCGAGACAAACCTGTGGAAGAAGACTCTCTGGACATAATTGTGCAAGGTGCTCAACCATCACTAGCAGCCCTTCTATGCATCCAGTCATACTCAACTTTCTCCCAGTTAATCAAAGCTGGTAGCCGCTTGGAAGGATTTTTGAAGTCAGGGAGATTCTCAGCTCTTCCATTTGGAGCCAACCCAAGAGGAAACATACGTCCCCGACCACCGACCACGGGCAACAACATGGGGAACAACCGCGGGCCTCGAAGGAATGACAACATCCGTTCGTCTCTCGTGACCGTTGTGGCAGCAACACCACCACCATACCAACCACAACAGGTGTACGCCCCAGCCCAGGAGTACCATTCGCCGGTAATCACTCCGGTTCAGCAACCGGTCTACACCACCCGAGCGGCCCCAAATCAACAACCTTGGAGGCCCAAGGCTCCACACCCGGCAACCGCATCCGATCCATCGGCCCGCTGGCAGTGGCAGGCGACGTCCCTGACAACTTCTCAACAGAGAAACCAGGGACAAAATGGAGATCGCACAGGCATTAACCAACAATGCCCCGATCAGCAACAGCGTGGACCACACCACCCGCCCCCGCAGCCACAACAGCCGCGCATAACTGAATACATGCCACTCTCTGAACTGCTGAGCCAAGTATTCCATCGGGCCCAGGCGCTGCTCACGCTCCCCCCTATCAAGCCACCTCCAGTTGTTCTTCCTACCTGGTACAATTCGCAGCAATACTGCGAATACCACAGGTCCGCCAGCCACACTACGGATCATTGCCGGACGTTGAGACAAGCTATTCAGAGGCTTATCAACTCGGGCACCATTGAGCTTCAACAGCCTCCCGTACCCCCCAAGCCGAGCCAGCATACCTTCCCAAATCATACGAGAAACTCCCAGGTGAGTACTATCTTCTTAGGTGCCCGAAGGAGGCACTTGCTTGAAGGGTTCCAGCCTATGCAGCCGATTTTCGCCTATCCAACTAGGCACGAACAAGGGACAAGAAGATCCCTCCCTTTGGCATGGCCATTGGATGCAGGAACTCCCTGGCTGAACCCCGTCAACCTCATCCATCCAGCTGACCATCCGCCGACGCTGGAGGAGCTTCGGCCATACTACCAACAACTCCGGACCTCCATCCTTACCATCAGTGGCCACCGGAGAAGGAGGAAGTCTTCAAAGCCTACACCGCAACAGGTGTCATCCCCACCCGCAGGAAAATTCTTCGTTCAGGTGGTGCCCACGGTTGTCACGTCAAGAGAGCGGGCCGTCAGGACAACCATATAGGCTCAGCCCAAGGTAATTCTCTACTCACCAGCTACCCCAGTTAGGGCAGTCATCCCGACGGTACCTCCAATCCCCAAAGCCTCAACCGCCGGCTTTGTTCCCACGACCGGCACTTCAACTGGCATGGTCTCTCCAGCGGTTGCAACACTGGCACCACTCCAAGCGCAACTCGCAAAGAAACAGTTCGCCAGGCCCTCCCCTCTAGCCACACTCACTTCTGAACAACACAAAGGCAAAGGGATAGAATAGCCGTCCACATGTACGGCTATTACCAAGTCCAGCCAGGTATATCAACCAAAGTCACGCCCCGGAGGGATCTCCATCCTGTGAACAGCAGGACAAACTTCAACTAGCAATCGGCAACTAGCTGCCACCTCCGCAGTACCGGCGGCCGCCTCCTCAGCATTGGCCACCCAGTCGCAGTGACTCTCGGACCTATCAATCCAGCTGCAAGGGATACGGGCTGACATCTCACTATGGGATCTGCTCTGATCCTCTACCGAGCACCGGGAAACTCTCCTCAAAGCGTTGCAGATAGCCAAAGTGGACCAAGGTCTCACTCCCGGGGCCATAGAAGGAATGGTGGCCACAGTAACGGTCCCCTCCTTCGTCTACTTCTCAGATCAAGACCTCTCACCAGCTAGGACCAACCACAACCTGTCCTTGTACATTCGGGTACAATTCTGCATCCCCATGGTAATGATCGACGACGGATCCAGGCTAAACCTGTGCCTACTACCAGTCCTGCACAAGCTGGGAATCAAAGAGCAAGACTTGCTCCCCACCGACCGGGTAATGAGAGGGTTCGACGGCACTCTTCACGAAGCCAAAGGTGAAGTCGTCCTCCCCCTCGTCATCGGACCAGCCACCTTCGAGGTTGCTGTGCTTGTGGTAGACATTCCCTCGAGCTACAATCTTATCCTAGGTCACCCATTTCTCCACCAAAATTCCATTGTGCCTTCCACCCTTCCTAGGATGCTTAAGTTCCTATGGAAAGGGGAGGTCATTGTCATACTAGCGGAGAACTACTACCACTCAGGACAATCTGTAGTTGCTGTAGCACCTTCTGGGTTGCAACAACCTACATCGGAATCGGCTGTCACCTCGCCACCGGGTCTCCCGAACCCGATCGTCTTCGACTATCTGTCTAAGCACATGGAACCTTGGGAGGACAACCTACAGCCAAGCCAGGAGCCAGAGGACGATTTGTTGCAACTGTTCAGAGAATCCCCAGTATGCACTAAGGATCCAGCCCTTCACCGACCTCCCTCACCATCACCCATTCTACAGGGAGGAACCTTGGAAACGGACGTTGCGTCTGACTGGTTTGTACAGGGAAAGGAGACGACAAGGTGCGCTCCTTCCCCCTCTCCTTCAACCTAGCACCGCAACACCCACCTAATGACCTAGGTGGGGACACTCCAGGCTTGCAGGTCATCAACATCAAGAAGCAAGCCTGATGGCTTCCAAGCGACTCACGCCGGAACCCGTTCCTTCAACAGTAGGGATTGACATCCCACGCATAAGTGCGTCGGCAGTTGCGTCCTCAACAGCCACTGACTTGGCAACCTGACCAAGTCAACCGGGACTTGACAATCATACCAAGTCTCTCGCACAGCACAGCAGACAACTGATCCTCCGAGCACTGGCCAGATCAGCCGGTGTTGACCCCATGCTTCAAGGAAGCGGCACCTGGACCCCCAAAAGCCCATAGTTGGTAAAAAGTTAGGGGGATGGAGTCGGCTTGCCATTGGCTGGCCGGTTCAAGGAACCGGCCCCTGTTTCCCCAAAACCCCCATGCGTGTGCATGGAGGGGAGAAACAGCCGGCAAGCAGCCGGCTAGCCGGTTCAAGGAACCGGCCAACGTTTGGGTGTACGAACACGTACAACTCGATGGTCCCCATACATTTTTCGAGGAGACGTAAGTCTACTCTCCCGATGCCTCGGAAAAGTTTCCGGGATGACGCCACCGGCAAGGACGCCGGTGGCGGCCATTCGGGTGTACAAACACGAAAAATTCGACGGTCCCCGTACGTTTTTTCGGGAGACGTAAGTCTACTCTCTCGATGCCCTGGAAATGTTTCCGGGATGACGCCATCGGCAAGGATGCCGGCGGTGGCCGTTCGAGTGTACGAACACGTACAACCCGACGGTCCCAGTACGTTTTTCTGGGAGACGTAAGTCTACTCTCCCGATGCCCCGGAAAAGTTTCCGGGATGACGCCACCGGCAAGGATGCCGGCGGCGACCATTCCAGTGTACGAACACGTACAACCCGACGGTCCCCGTACATTTTTCTGGGAGACGTAAGTCTAATCTCCCGATGCCTCGGAAAAGTTTCCGGGATGACGCCACCAACAAGGATGCCGACGGCGGCCGTTCGGGTGTACGAACACACACAACCCGACGGTCCCCGTACATTTTTCCAGGAGACGTAAGTCTACTCTCCCGATGCCCTGGAAAAGTTTGGGGATGACGCCACCGGCGAGGATGCCGGCAACGGTCGTTCGGGTGTACGAACACGTACAACCCAATGGTGCCCATACATTTTCCGAGAGACGTAAGTCTACTCTCCCGATGCCCCGGAAAAGTTTCTGGGATGACACCACCGGCAAGGAAGCCGACGGTGGCCATTTGGGTGTACGAAACGTACCACATGATGGTTTCCATATTTCCAGAAAATATAAGTCCTCTGTTAAATCTCATACGTTTACAGACGTCAAGAGAAAAAGGGGTGGGGACCCGGTTAGGAACCGGCCCCCATTTCCCCAAAACCCCCATGGCTATGCCTGGAAGGGGGGAAACAGCCGGCAAGCCACCGGCTGGCCGGTTCAGGGAACTGGCCCCCATTTCCCCAAAACCCCATGGGCGCGCATGGAGGGGGGAAACAGTCGGCAAGCCACTGGCTGGCCAGTTCAAGGAACCGGCCCCCGTTTGCCCAAAACCCCCCATGGCTGCGCATGGAAGGGGGAAACAGCCGGCAAGCCGCCGACTGGCCGGTTCAAGGAACTGGCCCCCGTTTCCCCAAAACCCCCATGGCTGCGCCTGGAAAGGGGGAAACGGCCGGCAAGCCGCTGGCTGGCCGATTCAATGAACCAGCCCCCGTTTCCCCAAAACCCCATGGCTGCGCAAATGGGTTGGGAAGGTAGCCGACCAGCCGTCGGTCAACCGGTACAAGTAGCCGGCTGCCGGCTCCTCGAAAACCCATCTTTTTCTCTCTTATTCACCACCGGATCCAATATGGATCCCCGTTTTGTTCAATTCCCATTTGATACTTGAT
Source organism: Amphibolis antarctica (assembly GCA_024699675.1). Classification (NCBI taxonomy): domain Eukaryota; kingdom Viridiplantae; phylum Streptophyta; class Magnoliopsida; order Alismatales; family Cymodoceaceae; genus Amphibolis; species Amphibolis antarctica. The sequence goes on from JAMKPZ010002907.1 coordinate 15,997, forward strand.
TCGTGTTTATTTCCATCGGAAGGGATATGGTTATCCCTCTAAACACCCTGGAAAGTCTTCCAAGGTAAGGCCGTACGTGGCCGGATTGACTATCATGTTTTCCGTTTTAGAGCCGAAGAGAGGCCGGTTATGCCCGGGCTGTCTGGGGGTGCCTAAGACCTTCCCCAACAGTACCCTGAGCCCCGTATCCAGTTCTCTCGTGTTACACAATTTTACGTGATTCCCGTGGTTTTATCGTTTCGATGGGGGAAGGACACTTTCCCATCCGATTTTCCTTGTTTTCTACCCAAAAATAAGGTGGCGACTCCGTTCCACGAGCCATCAACCGTGCGTGGTGATGCGCTCACACAAACACCTTTCAATTCTCTATACCTCAGTCCATCCGCCAGCCCCACATGGGCTTCTAGGTAATAGCCGGATGAAAGAGAGGGTACAGATTTTTGGCGACTCCGAAAACCGTCAACCCTTAATAGGGGTCCCGCATCATGGAGTCAAAACAGCTAGCCTACTCAGTCTAGGAGACATCTTCCACAAACAGAATACTGGCCAACATCACGGGGCAGAACTAGGCGCATTCTGCCGCTCCCCTACCACAGTTACTCAAGCAAGCGAATGTGACCAGTCTGCTACCTTTCTGTCCGGGGCTCCGTCCGGTTCCCGCCTCCTGTCCACCAGGCAACCAACTCCACCCATCGGGACAGAACTAGGGGCATTCTGCCCCTCATCCTCCTTAAGCACTCGACGGCCAGAACAACAGATGGAGTCCGACGGCATGACACCTCCGGTAGACAGGTATGGCAAGTCCACCACCGTCTCCCTAGAAGCACTCCTGAGGTTCACCACTACCTCAAACTGGCAGCTGGTCCACTTACCCAGCACCCAACTGGAAAACCACGGACACTGCTCCCACCAAGTCCATCATCCAATGCCTTTTCAGCCCGAGGGTCAACAAGTCACAGAAGACACCAATGATGCTTATTAAGAGTCTGAAGAAGAAGGCCCATGGGTCCAACCACCCGAATCTACAGGCATAACGTCTATTGACGAAATTGAACTTGTAAACCTTGGGGATGAACAACATCCAAAAGAAACAAAAATTAGCAAAGAAGTGCCCAAGCCCTACCAGCAACAGCTCCACCCACTTCTGCATGAATTCGTAGAGGTGTTTGTGTGGGATTATGAAGACATGCCTGATTTAGTTGAACGGGTTGCAGTCCACCAACTACCCCTCAAACCGGAAGCCCGACCTGTGACGCAAAAAGCTCGACGGATGAGATAGGAATGGGCCCAGAAGCTGAAGGAAAAAGTCCACAAGCAGTTAAACGTCTGATTCCTCCAGCCTGTCTTTTATCCAGAATGGGTGGCGAACATGGTACCCGTCCCAAAGAAAGACGGGCGAGTATGCATGTGTGTTGACTACGGGACCTCAACAAAGCTAGCCCCAAGGATGACTTCCCACTACCACACATATATGTCTTGGTAGATGACGCTGCCAAGTACGAGGTATATTCCTTCATGGACGGATTCTCCGGATACAATCAAATCCTCATGGCAGAGGAAGACAAGGAGAAAACCGCATTCACAACCCCTTGGGGCGTCTTCTGTTAGAGGGTGATGCCATTCGGGCTCAAAAATGTAGGTGCTACTTACTAGAGAGCCATGACCACCCTTTTCCACGACATGATGCACAAAGAAGTCGAAGTCTACGTCGACGACATGACAGTGAAGGCGCACACTCATCAGCAGCATCTCAAGCACTTAAGAAGACTGTTCGAGCGCCTAAGGAAGTACAATCTCTGATTGAACCCGTCAAAATCAACATTCGGGGCCACCACTAGGAAGCTCCTTGGCTTCGTCATCAGCAAACAGGGCATCAAGGTAGATCTCGACAAGGCAAAAGCAATCTTAGACATGCCCCCTCCACAGACGGAACAACAGATACAAAGCTTGCTAGGAAGGCTACAATACATTGCGTGTTTCATCTCGCGCCTCACGCCGATCTGCAAGCCTTTCTTCAAACTGTTGAAGAAAAATACCAGCTTCACGTGGACAACAAAATGCCAAGTCGCCCTCGACCACATCAAGCATCAACTGTCCCGGCCATCGATTCTCGTACCACCTCACCTCGGATGACCACTTTTCCTATACATGTTAGTAACAGCTTCCTCCATGGGCGCAGTATTGGGCCAGCACGACATCACCGACAGAATCGAGCAAGCCATATACTACCTCAGAAAAAGTTTACCGAGGTAGAAGAACGGTATGAGCTGATTGAAAAGTACTCTCTCTCTATGGTCTGGACAGTGAAAAAGTTGCGACACTACTTGGTGGTCTACCTAGTTTTGTTGCTCAGTCGCCTAGATCCCCTGCGCTACCTCTTCGACCAGCCGGACTTGGTAGGCAAATGCGTGAAATGGCAAATGCTCCTCGCAGAATTCGACATCCGGTACGTATCCCAGAAATCGATGAAGTCCCAAGCCATGGCCGACCAACTGGCCTACCAGCCCTTGCCAGATTACCAACCGTTGGAAGATTCATTCCCTGATGAGCCCATCTTCACCATCAACCAGCCTTACCAACGAGCATTGCTATGGAAGTCACAACACTTCGCCAACTGGCCTACAGTGAGGATGTCTACCGCCTTACAGAAGTCCCTAGACAGGCTGACGCCAGACCCACAGCTTTGCCTCTAGATAGCTGCACCAACAACCAACAGACTGTCGACCAACAAAGAGAACTAGTTTCGGCTGACAAACCAAACGATACAGATCATAGGTCCCCAGATGATAACCTGGGGAATTCACAGCAAGAGGATCGCCCATGGTATTCAGATATACAAGCCTTCTTGGAGACCGGAGAGTTCCCCCTAGAGGCTACCACCCAAGATAGACGTACGTTGTCAAAACTGGCAGCCGGCTACATCTTCAGCGGGGGACAGCTCTACAAAAGATCTCACAACCAGACTCTCCTCTGGTGCGTAACCTCACCCGAGACATGTACGATTATGCAGAAAATCCATGAAGGTGTCTGTGGATCTCACACGAACGGGATTCTCCTGGCGAAAAAGATCATGCTCCAAGGCTACTACTGGAGCACAATGGAAGCAGACTACACTGCATACGTCCGTCACTGCCACTAGTGCCAGGTACATGGAAACCTCATCCATGCACCCCCCAAGGAATTATAGAACATGGCTTCTCCTTGGCCATTCTCCATGTGGGCCGTAGACGTGGTAGGTGAGGTCAAGCCGATAGCCACCAATGGACACAGGTATATACTGGTGGCCATCGATTACTTCACCAAGTGGGTGGAGGCAGTATCCTACAAGACAATCACAGTAGCTGCCACCCAGAAGTTCTTACACAACAACATCGTCACCAGGTATGGCATCCCCTTCGAGGTAGTGACCGATAACGGCACCAACTTCACAGCCAAGTAGGTCACCAGCTATCTCGAGCAATGTCACATCTGTCACCTAAGGGCATCCCCCTACCGACCACAGATGAACGGAGCAATCGAAGCAGCTAACAAGACGCTAGTCCGGATTCTCAAGAAGATGGTCTGAACACACAAAGATTGGCACGACCACCTCCTGTACGCACTCTGGGCCTACCGAACATCCCTGCGGACCGCTACCGGAGCAACGCCATACTCGCCGGTATACGGGTCTGAAGCAATGTTGCCAGTGGAAGTAGAACTCCCATCCCTTCGCATCCTCAAAGAAGCAACAGACTCCAATGATCAATGGTCAGAATTGCGCCTACTACAATTAAACCTCCTTGACGAAAGAAGGTTGAGGGCATTAAACCACGCCCAGATTTATCAAAGAAAAATGGCAAGGGCTTAAAACAAGAAGGTGCGTCACCGACTCCTTAAACCCGGTAATCTAGTCTTTCGCTCCATTTTTCCAACAGGTTCAATGAGAAAATTCTCCACAAACTGGCGTGGCTCATACGTCATCATCAAGATCCTCAGCGGGGGAGCCGTTTACCTTTTTGATGAAGCCACCCAACAAGAGTTCGGCCTCGTCAATTTGTCACAGCTGAAGAAGTTCTACCCATAAAAGACAAGTTTGACTGGGGATCCACACGGCTGCCGCCTTCAGATGGGCTGGCTGCCGCCTTCCTGGACCGGCCCCCTCGAAGACCAAGAAAAATGAGTTCAACTGGGGATCCACATGGCTACTGCCTTCAGATGGGCCGGCTGCCACCTTCCTGGACCAGCCCCCCCGAAGACCAAGAAAAACGAGATCGACTGGGGATCCACGCGGTTGCCGCTTTCAGATGGGCCAGCAGCCACCTTCTTGGACCGACCCCTCGAAGACCAAGAAAAACAAGTTCGACCGGGGATCCACATGGCTGCTGCCTTCAGATGGGCCGGCTACCACCTTCCTGGACCGGCCCCCCGAAGACCAAGAAAAATGAGTTCGATCGGGGATCCACGTGGCTACCACCTTCAGATGGGCCAGTTGCTACCTTCCTGGACCGGCCCCCCCAAAGACCAAGAAAAACGAGTTCGACTGGGGATCCATGCGGCTGCCGCCTTCAGATGGGCCGGCTGCCACCTTCCTGGACCGGCCCCCTCGAAGACCAAGAAAAACTAGTTTGACCAGGGATCCACGCGGCTGCTGCCTTCAAATGGGCCAGCTGCCACCTTCCTGGACCGGCCCCCCAAAGACCATAAAAAAAAAAAAAAAACAAATGAGTTCGGTTGAGGATCCATGAGGCTGCCACGTTCAGATGGGCCAGCTGCCGGTATTTTTCGGACCGGTCCCCCACGTCATGAAACAACCAACCTCTTCTGGGGGTTTCATCTGGTCGCCATCGCTATCCAACAGGTTGTCGGCACTTTCAACCAGAAACCCACCATCTCCTCCAGAAGACATGCACCTTAGGGCAGAACTAGGGGCATTCTGCCCCTCCGTCCCATTTTGCACACTTGGCAGCTGCCAATGGAGAAACCCAATGGGCCAGCTCCCCACAGTCACAAAAAAATCAACTTGATTGGCGATCCACGCGGCTGCCCAAGCAAACCGGCCACCGGCTTCTTAGACCAACATCCCACAAGCCAACCAAGAAGCCAATTCCCCCATGACCGTGAAGAACGAGCACGAGCAGGACTCCACGCGGCCGCCGCCTTCAGACAAGCCGGTGACTGATGTCTCCATCTGACTCTCCGCCAACTGATCGAGAGATCAGGTCCAGACAGGTACGCTCCTTTCCTCGGTAAATTCCCTTTTATGACTTACACATCACACGAGGCACACATGACGAGCAAGTCCAACCGCATCCCCTCGGTCTCAGAACCATGGAATGACCAGCTCATCATTCACCAGAAGAAATGCCCGAAAACTGGAAAATGACTCGGCCCCCATCAGCAGAATGTCACCCGAATACTTACACACCCCACTATCCAACCAGCCTACAACCAGCTGCCACCTCTGACATACCCAACAGCCGCATCCACAGCCGGCGGTGAGAATAGTTTGCAGCAGCAGGCGGCACATCCGACTCAAGAAGTGCTATTCAGACCTCTGGGACAAACTACCGACCCCAGGAGTGACACCAACTACATCTAGATTTCTACATCGAAAACCTGAGCGCCCATCTTGTTTAACTCTGATGGCGCAAAGATGGAACAGGGTGAGTAATCCAGGTTCGTCCCTATCCCTATGGTCTTTGCTGATTCTAAGTGGTTACAAGATAACGACGGGAGATCACTCCTCCCCTCGAATGAGTATCCAACCTCCCATTCTTTACCTAGCCCGAGTGCCACTCGACAATGACGGAGATCAAAAACTTCGGCTCCCTCTAGGTAAGGTATCCCCTCTTGGTACACCAGCTGCAACAACGTCGGGTTATTTTACTTGCCAACAACATGTGGGGATGGCTAGTAGCATTCTTTTATTCAGTTTTCTTATCTTCTATTTTGTAATAGAAAAGAACAAAAAAAAAAAAAAGAGAAGAAGAAAAGTCAGTGGCTAGAATCCTTCTTCAATAGAAGAGAAGAGAGAAAAGAAAAAAAAGAAAAAAAAAACAAAAGAGAAAGAAAAAAAAAAGAGAAAAGGGAAAAGAAAAAAAAAAGAGAAAAAGAAAAAAAAAAAGAAATGGAAAAGTTACTTGTTGCTGGGTCCTGAAAGCATATGGACTCTTGTGTAAGGGAATGGTAGATCTTAGGATTCCACCATCTGTCGGCAGTCCAATACCTGGCTTTGTCGCAATTGACCAAGTATCCCCTTCTTTCAGGGCTTGGCAACCCATCGAAGTCTGCCAACACAACCGGGTGCCGGAACCCATTTACCGACATCCACTTCTCCCTTTTTCTCGTATCCTAGGGCTTGACATCCCAGCTAAGTCGTCAACACAGGGCTTGGCATCCCTTACAAAAGACCTGCCAGCACCTGCGTCCTCAGCAGCATTGGGCTTGGCATCCCGCTGAAAGTCGCTTCCACCCCCGGGTTCTGATGTCCACGTTTCCAGAACCCGCATAATTCTATCTGTTATCTCTACAACCCTAGAGCGAACTTGTAAGGAAGAATCAGCATAACTATGGGCAGAAGGACAGCTCTCGGATCTCTCCTCTCGACCCGCCTTTGTCGCCTGAGGGTCACTTCCGTTGGACAAGGGAACCACGTTTCCAAACTCACATGCGTGAATGTCCAGCGGTCGTCTTTTGACGTGAGGTGAGACACCTTTCATTCCCCTACAGGTCTGGATAGCACAATTGGGTCGAAACAGCTACATTGTGCGAACTCCATTGCAGGCCGCCGCTTAAAGCCCTTTTTCTTTACAAAGCCAACAAAAACAAAAAACACAAGAAAAAGAGTCACTAGAGAATATCCCTACCTCCTCATGCGACTCACCACAGATATTCACAGATGAGAGGAGGGAACGACACCCCCTCCTCACCTTTGGAAACTAATATATGAACGAGTGTGCAGGTGAACAAGTCAGCTAGCTACCGCTTAGGAAGTACGAATGCCCGGACCAAAACCCGCACGGGACAAGATGTCACACGCGAAAAGTAGGGGGGGCTACCAGGAACGAGGAAAATTCGCCCACGCGTGCCACCCAGCTCAGACCGTCGGACGCCTGGACCAAAACCTGCATGAGACGAGATGTCACATGGAAAAAAGAAGGGGGCTATTAGGTAAATCAGCCGACCGCCGCCACCAATGCCCAGGTACAATTGACTCCCCTACACTAATCACTCCTCACAAGAACAAACAAGGCCCCCATGCCTCCCTGAACTCGGACAACTTGGCGCCACGACAAGGATCAATGCCAGATGAAGTGTTACGTAGGAGAAAGAAGAGCCGTCGGCAAGTCGGTAAGAAAACCCGGTTGTTGGCTCCCCAAAATCCATACTTAGACGTATGGATCGGGTGGCTAACCGGCCCGCCGCCGGCAAACCGGTAAGAAAACTCGGTTGCTGGCTCCCCCAAAAAACCATACTTAGACGTATGGATCGGATGGCTAACCGACCCGCCACTGGCAAACCGGTAAGAAAACCCGGTTGCCGGCTCCCCCCAAAAAAAAACATACTTAGATGTATGGATCGGGTGGCTAACTGGCTTGCCACCGGCAAACCGGTAAGAAAACCCGGTTGCCGGCTCCCCCAAAAACCATACTTAGACGTATGGATCGGGTGGCTAATCGGCCTGCCGCCGGCAAATTGGTAAGAAAACCCGGTTGCCGGCTTCCGCAAAAACCATACTTAGACGTATGGATCGAGTGGCTAACTGGCCCGCTGCTGGCAAACCGATAAGAAAACTCAGTTACCGACTTCCCCAAAAAACCATACTTAAACGTATGGATCGGGTGGCTAACCAGCCTGCCGCTGACAAACCGATAAGAAAACCCGATTGTTGGCTCCCCCAAAAACTATACTTAGACATATGGATCAGATGGCTAACCAGCTCGCTGCTGGCAAACCGGTAAGAAAACCCGGTTGCTGGCTTCCCCAAGAACCATACTTAGATGTATGGATCGGGTGGCTAACCAGCCCGCCACTAGCAATTCGGTAAGAAAACCTAGTTGCCAACTCCCCGAAAATCACTTTTAGACGTGTGGATCGGGTGACCAGTCGGCCCACCGCCTGCAATCCGGTAAGGAAACCTAGTTGCCGGCTCCCCCCAAACTCCCAGCATGGCACAAACATCGTCTCTGTATCATCGCCCTACAACTCACCCGTCAGTATGCACAAGTTCTCGAGGAAATAGTTATACGCAAAGTTTTGTTAAAAAGTGCATTGGATGTTATTTATGATGGGGAGTACAAACAAACACACGAGACTATTCCTCGTCTGAAGACCCCTGGGACTCGAACCTCCGGGGCTCATACCTCTGGGGGTCGGATCTCTAACGCTCCCGCCTTCGCTGCTCCCGGGCCCGCTCCCGATGCTCTATCCGCTTGACCAGGTGGATCAACTGGTCCTCATGGCTCAATAACTGGATAAGGACTTCGTCCCGAGCCTGGAGACGATCCAGTGCCGCGTGCAAACCCTCGGTGTAATCCAGGTCCGAAGAAGTTCCGCCGACGGATCGAGAAGCAAAAGCAGGAGCAAGAGGACAGTGCCTGGTTGACTACCCGCCGGACGATGAGCTGGTTCACTTTGAGGCAAGCCTCTTGTACCGGCCTAGGTCGATCGAGGTGATGGGCCTAGTCTGGAGCGGGACTCTCGGCCGGTCCCCGATGGAGATGCGAAGGAAGTGGGCCAGCTCCACCATCGCCTCCCCGAAGAGCAACTGGCTAGGAGGTTGCCGGCCTGGAATGATCACGCTGCACATCTGGCACCGAACCGTCGCTGCCCAGTTCACCTGGCAACCCATTACCACCGCGAAAGTTGCGAGATAAGTCACCACACTGATCTCATCCTAATGTCCCCCCATTGGGAGGATCGTATTGTAATTATTCTAATTATGTTAGACGAGATTATTCACTTGTTGAATTTAATGACTACTCTTCACAACATGATTTAGAAGGACTTAATGTTAATTCTCAAAATAATTATAACTGGAATGATAATTTTAATTTATGAGAATGTAATGATAATTCAAAAATGCAAAATCATTATTAAAAATACAATTACATGAATGAAAATATAAATTATAAGTTAAACATGTCATTATAGATATAACAATTAACAGATAAAATAAATGAAACAATACAAAGTATTGACGACAATGATAGATTGAACAAATTTGAAAATGATAATTATTTAAATTGGTCAATCTTAAAAGAAGATCAGAATGTTCAAGGAATTAATACAGGTTTAAAAAATCTTAATGATGATTTTCTAATGTATGTTGGAATTAATCAAAACTATTTTAATTGAAAAATATCATTGGGAATTGAACAATTGTTGAATAAAGTTGATACATCAATACAACAAAAGACAATAAGATATTAAATGAATATGGAAATAGTGATAATCTAAATTGGTCAAATGAAAATCAAATCTATCAAGATGTGAACTCATTAGGAGATATGTTATTTATAGATGAGAATATGCAACCATTAGAGATAACTGAAGAGAATCAGTATGGTGATTCAACTGCATTTAAGGATCTAAGTATTATGTTAAGATCTCGTGTAACTTATGAAGATCCTAAAAAAGATGACAAAGAAGAACAAATTAATAACAATTTTACAAACAAAGAGGAAGCTAATGTAGAATCTAATCTAGAAGAAAAACATGATGTTGAACTAAAGGACAATACAGAAATCGAAAATAGTAAAGAATTTGAAAACAATAAAGAATTTGAAGACAAAACTAGTAAGAAAGACATTAAAAATGGAGATAAGTTAACAAATGAAAATCCTTTTCCATTTCCACATAGAATGAGAAATGTTAAGGATCAAGAATTGGAACAAATTAGTTAAGTATTTGAGCAAGTTAAAGTTAATATACCATTGTTGGAAATTATTAGAGAAGTTCTTTCTTATGCCAAATATCTTAAATTTCTTTGTACCAAGAATAGAAGGAAGAAAATATTAAGAGTGACATTTTTAGCTAAGGAGGTAAACTCTCAGTTAATTAATCTTATACCTGAAAAATTAAATGATCTAGGAATTTTTTTGGGTTTGAGAGGACTCATACACATCATTTTAAATTTATAACTTTGTAAGCACATGGTGTAATTGTAATACTCTGGCGAGTACGAGTCAATCCACAGGGAACTAGTGTTTAATTAAATTTCTAAATCTCAAATCATCAATTAGTTTCAAAAGTCAATCTAATAGTCTAGAGAATCATTGAAATCCATAATAAGAACATAAAACTCCATATAAAATTAATTTAAAACCAAAATGAAGATTCATTCTTTCAAAGTAGGGGAGTTGTATTTAATAATAGGCATAATAAAGAAATTCCCCAACGATTTGGCCTATATCCATTACTCTATTCCTCCTGATAAATGTACTCGTAAAATTTCAATAAAAATACTGAGTTAAATTGTAATGAGGTAACATCAATTTTCAAAAAGAATTAAAGAGAAATTCAGTGTCAAGCCCCTGCAATGTGCGTTAGAACATGGGTTCGCAGATCTTTCTATTTACAGATTAGTTTGCACGCTCATAAATAATCTCTTATAAGTTTCAGGAGACTTAATGAAATACCACGAAACAAAAACCATTGGAAGATAGACTTCAAACCCGTTTCATAGCATGTCATAAACCGCAGTTTCCATGTATAATGTTCCTGGAATCATATTTTCAATCAAGCCCATTTCCAGGTTTAAGAGCAGAAAACAGAGCAGAGAACCCATCAGCTGAAATAAATTTGAAAATCATCTTAAACCATTCCAGAAAAATTCCATAAGATAAAATTATGAATCTACATTAAAAGCCACACAATTTCATATCAAAAACGACTGGAAAATTCTACGGATAAAGCCTTTTACAGGGATCTCAAAACAGGGTAACGTCTGTCATTACAGAATTCTTCCTGCTTTACGTGAACCCATCAACCATCTATCCCAAAATCCCTTGAAACACATCTAATTTTTATCAAAAGCTGCACAAATACATCTATAACAAGTAAATACATATTAGAATCATTCATTCATACATATTCATACGAAAATACCATAAGAACAGAAAACTTAATCTAAAGGTTAGTATATTAACAACATTCACATCATTCACAAGAGATGATTTGATAACTTGAAATAAAAATCCAAAACACATAGAAATGAAGTTCTACAATTAAAAACTAATCTAAACATCCATCCTACAGTGATAGAAATTGTATATTTATCTGAATGAATGAATGTGCACCTAGCTAGGAGAAGATCTTCCCCAACATACATGTTATACCTTAACTACTCCACCCAACTCGGATTCCAATCAAAGGTGGGTTCCTCCACGTCCTTACACCTTCAACATGGGCTGTCACCCCTTGTCTTGGACTGCAAACACATCTAGGACCTTGAATCTTCCTCCAAGATGGTATGGTGTCTCCAAAGAACTCCCCTCTCACGGCTGCACCACCACTTCTCTTCCCACATGCACGTCTTCAAACTTCTACCGGATGAAGGGCACCAAATGACTTCTTCTTCCATGCAAAAACAACTCCAAGACGTTGAACCGGATAAAGGGGGACTCACAAGGCTCTTGAAAGGTGGAAGAACTCGGATTCAAAGGCTCCTTCTCCACCTCCACGCATGGGTGTGGGATGAGGCCGGCGGCTGCATGTGTTGGGTCTCTCTCCCCTTCTCACGGATGCACTACCATTCCTTTTAAAGGATAGGTTTGGGGTTTACTTGAATTCCCATTATGCCCATGTCCTTCCTTCATTTTTACCTATATAAGATAAACTAGTCAAAAAAATATAAAACTAGAAGAACATGAGTTGGAAATAACAAAACTAGTAAATGGATTTATGCCTTTTAACACTAATACATAGGAAATGGGTTTAAAACATATATTTTCATTCAATTGACATTCATGATCAATAAAATGCATATACATGAAATTTCATTTAAATCCATAATATTTTCCATAACAAGATCGTACTATACACAAAATGTCACTTAAATAGTAAGACAAATTTAACTCATACAGAACTCCTGTTATTTCCTGTTATATAAGAGATTGTTATTTCAATACAACGTTGATAGACTTAGAAATTAGAATTAATGTCATGCCTAATTTTGTTTATGAGAAGTTACAATTGGATAATATCACACTTACTAGAATAGTTATTGAGCTAGTAGATAAATCCATAAGAGTAGTTTTAGGTAAAGTGGAAGATATTTTAGTAAGGGTTATGGAATTTGTCTACCATGTTGATTTTACTATAATGGAAACAAATGTTTCAAATATAAATCAAGATCAAGGTATAGTTATTTTAGGAAGACCATTTTTAGCTACAGCTGATGCTTACATAAGTTGTAGAAATGGTTAGAAGTAATTAACTTGGGATGATCAAAAGTTAGAACTGAATATTTTTATTGAAGTTAAGAAAAATCTTAAAGAGCTCTAATTTAAGAATTTTAAAGTTAATCTAATAGAAACTTTTAAAATAGATGAGGATTTAGAAGTAGAAGAATTAGATCATGTTGAAAGATGTATAATACTAACTAAAAAAATGTTGAAAGAGGAAATATCTAAGAAAATTGAAAGTATGGACATAAACAAAGAAAAATTTGAAAATGATAACAAGTCTTTAATTTAAGAACATCTTGTTCTTGAATTGAAACTACTTCTGGAAAATAAAAAATATGCATTTCTAGAGAAAAATGAAACTCTACCAGTCATTATTGCTTATGATTTAATATCAATACAAGTAGAAAATCTTTTAAAAGTATTAAGAAAGCATAAAAGAGTAATAGGATGGTACATAACAGACAAAAAGGGTATAAGTTTAACTATTTGCCAACATAGGATTACTCTGCATTCTAAAATTCAACCTATTAGGCAACTATCGAGAAGATTCAATCTAAATATTAAAGAAGTTGTTAAAAAGAAATTCTAAAATGGTTAGACAATGATATAATTTATCCTATATCTGATAGTTCTTGGGTAGGACCAATACAGGTAGTACCTAAGAAATCTAGGATTACAGTTATAGTAAATTATAACAATGAATTAGTTCCAACTACAGTTCAAATTGGTTGGATGGTTTGTATTGATTACAGAAGACTCAATGTAGCAACTAGGAAAGATCACTTTCCATTACCTTTTATAGATCAAATGCTTGAGAAACTAGCACGGCATGAGTATTATTGTTTCCAAGATGGCTATTTAGGTTATAATAAAATCTCTGTTACACTTGAGGATTAAGAGAAAACAACTTTTATATGTCCTTTTGGAACATTTGCCTTTAGTTATATGCCTTTTGGGCTATGCAATGCACTTGCTGCATTTCAAAGATATACGATAGGCATCTTCACATATTTTATAGATGAATTTTTAGAAGTGTTTGTGGATGATTTTTCTATATATGGAAACTCATTTGAAAAATGTTGAAGTAATTTAGAAAAGGTGTTAGAAGGATGTGAATAGAAAACGTTATTATTGAATTGAGAAAAATATCATTTTATGGTTAAACAAGGAATAGTTTTAGGACATATTATTTCTACTAAAGGTATAAAAGTTGACAAAGTAAAAGTGAAATTAATGTCTAATTTACCAATTCCTAGAACAATTAAAGATATAAGAGCATTTTTAGGATATGCTGGCTTTTATAGAAGATTTATTAAAAGTTTAGTAAAATTGCTCGACCTTCAACTCAATTATTGATTAAGGATGCGCAATTTGATTTTAATGAGGAATGCACGAAAGCTTTTAATGTTCTTAAAGAAGCCCTAACTACTTCACCTATAGTTTATGCACCTAATTGGTCTCAACCTTTTCAATTAATGTGTGATTCATCAGACTATGTTTTATGTGCAATTTTGGGTCAAAAATTAGATAAACTACCAAGAGTAATATATTATGCAAGACAATGAACGAAACACAAATTAATTATAGTGTAACTAAAAAAGAATTTCTAGCAATAGTATTTACCTTAGAAAAATTTAGGTATTATCTAATAGGCAGTCACATTATCATTTACACTAATCGTTCAGCACTTAAGTATTTGTTAGTTAAAAAAGATGCTAAACCAAGGCTTATTAGATGGATTTTGTTATTACAAGAGTTTGATTTGGAAATTAAAGATAAGAAAGGTTGTAAAAACACTGTGGCAAATCATATGTCTAGGTTGAATGCTTCATTTCTTTCTAATCCATCAATAGATGACACATTTTCAGATGAGCAATTGTTTATGCTAAACTCCTACTCATGGTATGCTGATATAGTTAATTACTTGGCTACAGGTTTAGTACCTCATGATTGGTCTAGTTTAGACAAGAAAATATTTTTATCAAGGGTTAAATGCTTCTTTTGAGATGATCCTTACCTGTTTAAGCAATGCCTTGATAGGATTGTAAAGAGATGTATCCTAGAAACGGAAAGTCAATCAGTGTTGTCATTTTGTCATGAACAACTTATTGGAGGACATTTCATAGCTAAAAAGACAACTTTAAAAGTACTTTATAGTAGCCTATATTGGCCAACATTGTTTAAAGATGCATATGAATTTTGTAAAAAATGTGTTCAATGCCACGAAGTAGGTAGAATTACAAAATGAAATATGATGCCATTGAATCCTATCCAAGAGGTAGAAATTTTTGATGTATGGGGTATAGATTTTATGAGACTTTTTCCAAATTCAAATGGTTTTGTTTATATCCTCTTTGCAATGGAATATGTAACAAAATGGATAGAGGAAATCCCTACTAAAACTAATGACTCTATAATAGTAATGAGATTTTTGAGATATAATATAATGTCTTGATTTGGTATTCTAAGAGCAATTATTAGTGATAGGGAAACTCATTTTTGTAACAAAAACTTTGAGAAATTATTAAGAAGATATGGAGTGTTGCATAAGTTAGCTACCCCTTATCATCCACAAAGTAGTGGACAAGTTGAAAGTGCTAACAAGCAAATTAAAGGAATTTTAGAAAAAGTAGTAAATACCACTAGGAGAGACTAGTTAGATAAGCTAGATGATTCTATTTGGGCATATAGAATAACTTAATTATAAAAAAATATTAGGAATAACTCCATATAAATTAGTATATAGAAATATTTGTCATTTACTTGTGGAATTAAAACATAAAACATTAAGTGCACTTAAGCAATTGAATTTAAGTATTAACACAACAAGTAGTAACAGACAAGTACAATTAGTGGAGATTTCATGATCTCCTAGCTCAATATCCACATCATGGAGTAGAGAGAGTTACCCAAATTTGAACTATTTATGAAGGAATAGATTATCAAACAAAAACACTCTTAGAATATTTGAGTCAAGATGGATTTCTGAACTAAGGAATAGATAATGCTTGGAAAATTTTAGAAAATTTAGTCAAAAGAACTACCAAATGGGAAGGTGCTGCTGAAGTGAGTCAGGAACAAATTTCTGTCTCTAGGGGAGTACATATTGTTGAACTATATGTTACCTTAGAAGCTAAAATGGCTAGCTTGATACACAAAATTGATGCATTACAACTTAAGCAAAAGATTGAGCTTAACATTCCTAAATGTATAAGTTATTTTGCCATAAGTCATATTGTAGAGGACTATCCTATTTTACATGAATTTGAAGATGTTAATGTCTTATTCTATAATCAACGTAACAATTCTAATTTCAATCATACCTACAATCCTAGGTGGAGGAACCATCCTAATTTTTCACGAAAAAACCTAAAACAATAATCAACTAAATTTGTAGTACAGCCTTTTATTGAACAAAATGTGATGAACAATATTTCTTTAAATTTAAATCAAAATCAACCAATTTAAATCAAAATCAACTAATTCATGATCAAAATATTGAGAAACAATTAGCACGCTTAATGTAAATTGTAGAAATAGCATTAAAGTCCAATTCTCAAATTGCTGCTCTTGATCAAGCTATTAAGAGAATTGAGGCACAACTGAACTAAATATCTAATTCACTTAATCTAAGAAATAAAGGTGCTCTTCCAAGTCAACCTGTTCAGAATCCCCATTTACCTGATGGGCACATAGCACATAGAGGGGATAAACAACACCACACAGCTTAAGCTAATAAGGCTATAGTTTCGTGGTGTCTATTTATAAACCACTTGGTTTTCTTGTAAGCCATTAGAACCCCACAAGCATAAGAATAAACATATATATAGGCAATGTATTTTATTTCAATTATACTATTTCTGTGAGTAAAGAAAAAAAAAATCACATCATTATCATCATTCTTTATTGATGTATAGCAATTGTATTCACTTCTAAAGCATTACTTATGCATTTCAAATGACTTAGTCTATTGAGTTCAATGCATTATTCAACATGCATCACATTTTCATGATTGATATTGAGGGTGTCTTTATTATATTCATTGTGTCATGAATTTTCCTATCTATATTGAACTTTTCCATTTACATTGAGGACAATGTAAAGTTTAAGTATCGAAGGGGTGGGGGGGGGGGAGATTTATGTATGTGTATGTTAAGTTAAAAAAATTTGAAATTTTAAAAATTTCTTTTCCGATATTTGTGATACTTTTGATTTTTGCATCTTTATTATCTTTTATGTTTTTATTTGAGAACAAAACTTAAGGAATGTAACTTTCAAGTGTTGCTATTAGGATTAATAGGAAGACCCTATTATATTGAGAGGAGAATTTACAAAGCCAGTTCAAAATAACCTATTTCCCTTAGAGGAGATGGATTTCAAATTAAATTGTGCAATGGGTTGAGTCTTCTTGTTTCATTTGAATTAATGCCTTGTTAACCTAGGTTTTCTAGTGTAAATTATTTTCCTTTCTCATTACCCCATTTGTGTGGAGAGATAAACCTATTCCGAGAACCACCATAAAAATGATCATGTTATAACAATTCTTTCATTCTGGTGAAAAGTATTTTAAGGTATCTCCCAAACTTTTTTGAGTTAGCAAATATGTAAAGGAAGGTAGCAAGGGTATGAGCTTTTACCAAGATGGACAGTTCTAAATCGTGTCAAAATCTTTGGTAAATGGTTTTGATAAGTAGTAATGCAACAATATGTGCTTTACCCTTCATGTATTTCAGCCTATTGAACAAATTAATTCGAGGGTTAATGGCCTTACAATCCTTCAAATCTTGTTCTAACCATTCAGCCATTATAGAAGATTCGAGGATCTCTACACCCTCATTTCTTAACCCTAGTCTTTCACACACAAATTTAGGTGTTAAATGTATATCTACCTCTGCAACATTACTAATATACACACCATCCTCTTGATGTAAATTAGCATAAAAAGTAAGTACTAAATTCTCAACTCTAAAATTGTTACCTGACCTTGGGATAATCTTCAACAACCCTTGGAAATCTAGTAGTTCCTTGATTTCATCTATGAAATCAAAATCTACTAACCTGCTAAATAAGACATCAAAGCCCTTAATTTGTTGGAATCAATTATAAGCTTCTGCATTTCTGAAAATTACTGAATTTATTTCTTCCTACTAGGCTAGATCTATAAATTGAGAGGAGGATGGTGCTGAAGCTCTTGCATTCTGTTTAGTGGTTGGGGAATAAACCGCATTCATTTTCATAAAGTTGATTTATGGGTATTTTAGTGGGTTTGCAACCTAACAAGCTAGTTTCAACAAGAAGAACTGAAACATATTTTCGTTGAGATATGCAAATACCTTTTTGGCTCCTAGTGATTTTAAGACTAAGGAAGTATTTAGCCTTCCCCAAGTCCTTTATAAAAAAACAATCATTGAGCTTACTTTTAAGATCATTTTTGGCATCAATGTTATTCCCAGAAATCAAAATATCATTAACATAAATAAGAACAACATGAGTGCTTGAATCATTAAAAGTAAATAGAGAATAATCACACTTAGACTGAGTAT
>JAMKPZ010002908.1:0-10319 GCA_024699675.1 Amphibolis antarctica
TCCAACCTCCTCCTAGCTTTGCCTTTAGCGCTGTCACCGCTGCGGGTGCTACTCGGATGATGCAGAGCTCAGAGGAGTCCAAATGGGCCCCCGAAATAATCACTTCAACACTGCTGGAAAGGCTCCTTCAAGCCTCTTCCCCGAGCCCTAATGAGAGGCTCCTCAAAAAAACGTAATCCGCCGGCAGGCCGGTTCAAGGAACTGGCTGCTGCTTCCGAAAAGCCCACATGGGTGCAAAGGGATGGGGGAAGCAGCCGGCTAGCCGCCGGCAGGCCGATTCAAGGAACCGGCTGCCACTTCCCCAAAACCCCCAAGGGTGCAAAGGGATGGGGGAAGCAACCGGCTAGCCGCCGACAGGCCGGTTCAAGGAACCGGCTGCCGCTTCCCCAAAACCCCCATTGGTGCAAAGGGATGGGGGAAGCAGCCAGCTACACACCGGCAGGCCGGTTCAAGGAACCAGCTGCCGCTTCCAAAAAACCACCATGGGTGTAAAGGGATGGGGGAAGCAGCCGGCTAGCTGTCGGCAGGCTGGTTCAAGGAGCCGGCCGCTGCTTCCCAAAAACCCCCATGGGAGCAAAGGGATGGGGGAAGCAGTCGGCTAGCCGCCGGCAGCCTGGTTCAAGGACTGGCCGCCGCTTCCCCAAAACCCCCATTGGTGCAAAGGGATGGGGGAAGCAGCCAGCTAGCCACCGGCAGGCCGGTTCAAGGAACCAGCTGCCGCTTCCAAAAAACCACCATGGGAGCAAAGGGATGGGGGAAGCAGCCGGCTAGCCGTCGGCAGGCCGGTTCAAGGAGCCGGCCGCTGCTTCCCAAAACCCCCATGGGAGCAAAGGGATGGGGGAAGCAGTCGGCTAGCCGCCGGCAGCCTGGTTCAAGGACTGGCCGCCGCTTCCCCAAAACCCAAATGGGTGCAAAGGGATGGGGGAAGCAGCTGGCTTGCCACCGGCAGGCCGGTTCAAGGAACCGGCTGCCGCTTCCCCAAAACCCCATGGGAACAAAGGGATGGGGTAAGCAGCCGGCTAGCCGCCGGTAGGCCGGTTCAAGGAGCCGGCAGGCCGGTTCAAGGAGCCGGCAGGCCGGTTCAAGGAGCCGGCCGCCGCTTCCCCAAAACCCCAATTGGTGCAAAGGGATGGGGGAAGCAGCCAGCTAGCCGCCGGCAGGCCGGTTCAAGGAACCGGCTGCCGCTTCCCCAAAACCCTCATGGGAGCAAAGGGATGGCGGAAGCAGCCGGCTAGCCGCCGCTTCCCCAAAACCCACAAGGATGCAAATGGATGGGGGAAGCAGCTGGCTAGCAACAGACAGGCCGGTTCAAGGAACAGGCTGCCGCTTCCCCAAAACCCCCAAGGGTGTAAAGGGATGGGGTAAGCAGCCGGCTAGCCGCCGACAGGCCGGTTCAAGGAACCAGCTGTCACTTCCCCAAAACCCCCATTGGTGCAAAGGGATAGGGGAAGCAGCCGGCTAACCACCGGCAGGCCGGTTCAAGGAACCGGCTGCCGCTTCCAAAAATCCCCCATGGGTGCAAAGGGATGGGGGAAGCAGCCGGCTAGCCGTCGGCAGGTCGGTTCAAGGAGCCGGCCGCCGCTTCCCAAAACCCCCATGGGAGCAAAGGGATGGGGGAAGCAGCCGGCTAGCCACTGGAAGGCCGGTTCAAGGACTGGCCGCCGCATCCCCAAAACCCGAATGGGTGCAAAGGGATGGGGGAAGCAGCCGGCTAGCAACAAGCAGGCCGGTTCAAGGAACCGGCTGCCGCTTCCCCAAAACCCCCAAGGGTGCAAAGGGCTGGGGGAAGCAGCCGGCTAGCCACCGACAGGCCGGTTCAAGGAACCGACTACAGCTTCCCCAAAACCCCCATTGGTGCAAAGGGATGGTGGAAGCAGCCGTCTAGCCACTGGCATGCCGGTTCAAGGAACCGGCTGTTGCTTCCAAAAAACCCCCACGGGTGCAAAGGGATGGGGGAAGCAGCCAGCTAGCCGTCGGCAGGCCGGTTGAAGGAGCCGGCCGCCGCTTCCCAAAACCCCCATGGGAGCAAAGGGATGGGGGAAGCAGCCGGCTAGCCGCCGGCAGGCCGGTTCAAGGAGCCGGCCGCCGCTTCGCCAAAACCCCAATGGGTGCAAAGGGATGGGGGAAGTAGCCGGCTAGCCGCCGGCAGGCCCGTACAAGGAACCGGCTGTCGCTTCCCAAAAACCCCCATGGGAGCAAAGGGATGGCGGAGGCAGCCGGCTAGCCGCCGCTTCCCAAAACCCCCATGGGTGCAAATGGATGGGGGAAGCAGCCGGCTTGCCGCCAGCAGGCCGGTTCAAGGAACCGGCTGCCGCTTCCCCAAAATCCCCATGGGTGCAAAGGGCTGGGGGAAGCAGCCGGCTAGCCGCCGACAGGCTGGTTCAAGGAACCGACTACAGCTTCCCCAAAACCCCCATTGGTGCAAAGGGATGGTGGAAGCAGCCGGCTAGCCACTGGCAGGCTGGTTCAAGGAACTGACTGCCGCTTCCAAAAAACCCCCACGGGTGCAAAGGGATGGGGGAAGCAGCCGGCTAGCCGCCGGTAGGCCGGTTCAAGGACCGGCCGCCGCATCCCCAAAACCCCAATGGGTGCAAAGGGATGGGGGAAGCAGCTGGCTAGTCGCCGGCTGCCGCTTCCCCAAAACCCCCATGGGAGCAAAGGGATGGGGGAAGCAGCCGGGTAACCGCTGGTAGGCCTGTTCAAGGAGCCGGCCGCCGCTTCCCCAAAACCCCAATGGGTGCAAAGGGATGGGGGAAGCAGCTGGCTAGCTGCCAACAGGCCGGTAAATGGAACCGGCTGCCGCTTCCCAAAAACCCCCATGGGAGCAAAGGGATGGCGGAGGCAGCCGGCTAGCCGCCGCTTCCCCAAAACCCCATGGGTGCAAACGGATGGGGGAAGCAACCGGCTAGCCACCAGCAGGCCGGTTCAAGGAACCGGTTGCCGCTTCCCCAAAACCCCCAAGTGTGCAAAGGGCTGGGGGAAGCAGCCGGCTAGCCGCCGACAGGCCGGTTCAAGGAACCGACTACAGCTTCCCCAAAACCCCCATTGGTGCAAAGGGATGGTGGAAGCAGCCGTCTAGCCACTGGCAGGCCGGTTCAAGGAACCGGCTGTCGCTTCAAAAAAACCCCCACGGGTGCAAAGGGATGGGGGAAGCAGCCAGTTAGCTGTCGGTAGGCCGGTTCAAGGAGCCGGCCGCCGCTTCCCAAAACCCCCATGGGAGCAAAGGGATGGGGGAAGCAGCCGGCTAGCCGCCGCTTCCCCAAAACCCCAATGGGTGCAAAGGGATGGGGTAATAGCCGGCTAGCCGCCGGCAGGCCGGTACAGGGAACCGGCTATCGCTTCCCAAAAACCCCCATGGGAGCAAAGGGATGGCGGAGGCAGCCGGCTAGCTGCCGCTTCCCCAAAACCCCCATGGGTGCAAACGGATGGGGGAAGCAGCCGGCTAGCCGCTAGCAGGCCGGTTCAAGGAACCGGCTAGCCGCCAGCTAGCCGGTTCAAGGAACCGGCTGCCGCTTCCCCAAAACCCACATTTGGTAAAAAGTTAGGGGGATGGAGTCGGCGTGCCGCCGTCAAACTGCTTCAAGGAAGCGGGACCCGGACCACAAAAAACCCACATCTGGTAAAAAGTTAGGGGGATGTAGCCAGCTTGCCGCCGGCAAGCCGCTTCAAGGAAGCTGCACCCGAACCCCCAAAAATGCACATCTGGTAAAAAGTTAGGCGGACAGAGCCAACTTGCCGCCGGCATGCCGCTTCAAGGATGCGGCACTCGGACCCCCAAAAACGCACATCTGGTAAAAAGTTAGGGGGATGTAGCCAACTTGCTGCCGGCAAGCCGCTTCAAGGAAGCGGCACCCGAACCCCCAAAAACCCACATTTGGTAAAAAGTTAGGGGGATGGAGCCGGCTTGCCGTCGGCAAGCCGCTTCAAGGAAGCGGCACCCGGTCCCCCAAAAACCCACATTTGGTAAAAAGTTAGGGGGATGGAGCCGGCTGGCCGTCGGCAAGCCGCTTCAAGGAAGCGGCACCTGAATCCCAAAAACCACATCTACGTGCGAATGATCGGGGAACTAGTCGGCTTCTGCTTGCCACGTCGTGGCTGCCGGTTGGCTACCCAAGAAGGCAAGCCGAATCAATCGGGAAAAGACAACGAGATTTAACCACGCAAATCTCGCAAATCCATCAATTACGCGGACCGCGTAATCAAGCTGAAATCACATCGCCTTCCATCTTCGGGCGCCCCCAAAGAAGGAAGGCAACCCCTTATAAAAAGGGCAGCCCCCTACACCACTCAGCAGGCCTGAATTTCCGGGAAGAATGGGCGAAACTTTGAAGAGCGAAGGATTTTCGGAAGGGCGGGATTTCCTGCGGAGAAGGCTGACACCCTCGGGAGAAACCACCGTCCACTGGTTCCGAAGGAGGAAAGTAGCTCGGGGCCCCGACGCCTTTTCGCCGTGCCGGAGCGAGGACTTCCGATCCCCGTCAACGACCACCCTACAGGTAAGTCCTTCCACCCTCGCCGTTTTATGTACATTTTTTACGATGCTTCGTCGAGCCCCGATGGCATAACGCCTTCCCTGTGCATAGGAACGGTCGGAGGACGGACCCGAGTATCACTACTTCGGAAACACGTCCGAAGGTACCGGTGTCCGCCCTCCTGGCCGGGTTAATCCACCCGACCCGGTCGAGCTCTGTTCACTCGTGACCCTTCCGTCGGGTCTTTTTACGTGGAAACTCTAAGTTTCCCAACAAGCTTTACAAATTTTCATTCGGCTTGCACAAGTCCTTCTTAGGGTCCCGGAAAGGTTTCCGGGAAGACACCACCGGCGAGGATGTCGACGGCGGCCGTTCGGGTGTACGAACACGTACAACCCAACGGTGCTCGTACGTTTTTATGGGAGACGTAAGTCTGCTCTCCCGATGCCCCGGAAAAGTTTCTAGGATGACGCCACCAGCGAGGACGTCGGCGGCACCCGTTTGGGTGTACGAACACGTACAACCCAACGATGCCCATACATTTTTCCGAGAGACGTAAGTCTACTCTACCAATGCCTCGAAAAAGATTCCGGGATGACGCCACCGGCAAGGAAGCCGACGGTGGCCGTTCGGGTGTACGAAAAGTACAACCTGACGGTTTCCGTTTTTCCCAGAAAATATAAGTCCTCTGTTAAATCTCTTGCTTTTATAGACGTCAAGAGGAAAAAGGGGTGGGGAAATAGCTGGCAAGCCGCTGGCTGGACGGTTCAAGGAACCGGCCACCCTTTACCCCAAAACACCCATGGGTGCGCACGGAGGGGGGAAACAGCCGGCAAGCCGATGGCTGGCTGGTTCAAGTAACCGGCACCCGTTTCCCCAAAACCCCCATGGGTGCGCATGGACAGGGGAAACAGCTGGCAAGCTGCCAGCTGGTCGGTTCAAGGAACCGGCCCCCGTTTCCCCAAAAATCCCCATGGGTGCACATGGAAGGGGGAAACAGCCGGCAAGACACCGGCTAGCCGATTCAAGGAACTGGCCCCCGTTTCCCAAAATCCCCATGGGTGCGCATCGAGGGGGGAAATAGCCGGCAAGCCGTCGGCTGGCCGGTTCAATTAACCGGCCCTTGTTTCCCCAAAATCCCCATGGGTGCGCATGAAAGGGGGAAACAGCAAGCAAGCCGCCGGCAAGCCGATTCAAGGAATCGGCCCCATTTCCCCAAAATCCCCATGGGCGCGCATGGAAGGGGGAAACAGCCGGCAAGCCACCGGCTGGCCGGTTAAAGGAAACGGCCCCGTTTCCCGAAAATCCCCATGGCTGCACTTGGAGGGGTGAAGCAGCTGGCAAGCCGCCGACTGGCCGGTTCAAGGAACCGACCCCCGTTTCCCAAACCCCCAATGGTGCGCATGGAAGGGGGTAACAATCGGCAAGCCGCCGGCTAGCCGGTTCAAGGAACCGACCCCCGTTTCCCCAAAATCCCCATGGGCGCGCATGGAAGGGGTAAATAGCCAGCAAGCTGCTGGCTGGCCGGTTCAAGGAACCGGCCCCTGTTTCCCCAAAATCCCCATGGGTGCACATGGAGGGGGGAAACAGCTGGCAAGTCGCCGGCTGGCCTGTTCAAGGAACCGGCCCTCGTTTCCCCAAAATCCCCATGGGTGCGCATGAAAGGGGGAAATAGCCAGCAAGCCGATTCAAGGAATCGGCCCGGTTTCCCCAAAATCCCCATGGGCGCGCATGGAAGGGGGCAACAGCCGGCAAGCCGCCGGCTGGCCGGTTCGAGGAAACGGCCCCCGTTTCCCGAAAATCCCCATGGGTGCACTTGGAGGGGGGACACAGCCAGCAAGTCATCGACTGGCCGGTTCAAGGAACCAACCCCCGTTTCCCCAAACCCCCAATGGTGCGCGTTGAAGGGGGTAACAGCCGGCAAGCCGCCGGCTGGCCGGTTCAAGGAACCGGCCCACATTTCCCCAAAATCCCCATGGGCGCGCATGGAAGGGGTAAATAGCCGGCAAGCCGCTGGCTTGCTGGTTCAAGGAACCAGCCCCTGTTTCCCCAAAATCCCCATGGGTGCACATGGTGGGGGGAAACAGCCGGCAAGCCACCGGCTGGCCGGTTCAAGGAACTGGCCCTCATTTCCCCAAAATCCCCATGGGTGCGCATGAAAGGGGGAAACAGCCAGCAAGCCGCTAGCAGGCCGATTCAAGGAATCGGCCCCATTTCCCCAAAATCCATGGGCTTCCGTGTGATAGCCGGATGAAAGAGAAGGTACAGATCCCCTGTGCTACCTCTTCGACCAACCGGCCTTGGTAGGTAGATGCGTGAAATGGTAGATGCTCCTCACAGAATTTGACATCAGGTACGTATCCCAGAAATCCATGAAGGCCCAAGCCATGGCCTACCAACTGGCCCACCAGCCCTTGCCAGATTACCAACCGTTAGAAGATTCATTCCCTGATGAGCCCATCTTCACCATCAATGAGCCAAATCCAGACCAACTGGATCTAGACCAGCTAGACCTTGACCAACCAAGACCCCATACCTTGTACTTTGACGGAGTAGTCATTACCAAAGGTCGCGAGGTAGGGGTCGTCTTAGTGGATCCTCAAGGAAGGATGCTGCCTGTAGCCAAGCGGCTTCTCTTCACATGCTCACACAATGAGGCAGAATTCGACGCCTATATCATGGGGCTACGACTTGCACTGGAACTCTGGGTCACCCATCTGGAAGTATTCGGCGACGCCATGCTAGTAATTTCTCAAACCCTCAACAGGTGGAAAACCCGAGACCCCAAGCTTCAACTGTATCAGGAACTCGTACTACAATTAGCAAGAGACTTCTGGTTCGTCCACTTCCAACACATTAGCCGCAAGCATAACCCATACGCAGATGCTCTAGCCGTCCTATCCTAGTGGGTAGCAGTCACGGAAGGGCACAACATTACTATGGAAGTCACAACACTTCACCAACCGGCCTACAGCAAGGATGTCTACCACTTTACAAAAGTCCCTAGACAGGCCAACGCCAGACCCACAGCTTTGCCTCTGGCTAGCCGCTTCAGTAACCAGTAGACAGCCAACCAACACAGAGAACCGGCCCCGATTGACGAACCGGACAATGCAGATCATAGGTCCCTAGATGATAACCTGGGGAATTCATAGCAAGAGGATCGCTCATGGTATTCAGATATACAAGCCTTCTTGGAGACCGGAGAGTTCCCCCCAAAGGCTACCACCCAAGACAGACGTATGTTGTCAAAACTGGCAGTCGACTACATCTTCAGCGAGGGATAGCTCTACAAAAGATCTCAGAACCAGACTCTCCTCTGAAGTGTAACCTCGCCCGAGGCACGTACGATTATGTAGGAAATCCATGAAGGTGTCTGCGGATCCCACATGAACGGGATCCTCCTGGCGAAAAAGATCATGCTCCGAGGCTACTACTGGAGCACAATGGAAGCGAACTGCACTGCATACGTCCGTTGTTGCCACCAGTGCCAGGTACATGGACACCTCATCCACGCACCCCCCTAGGAATTATACAACTTGGCTTCTCTGTGGCCATTCTCCATGTGGGCCCTAGACGTGGTAGGTGAGGTCAAGCCGACAGCCACCAATGGACACAGGTATATACTGGTGGCCATTGATTACTTCACCAGGTGGGTGGAGGCAGTATCCTACAAGACAGTCATGGCAGCCGTCACCCAGAAGTTCTTGCGCAACAACATCATCACTAGGTATGGCATCCCCTTCGAGGTAGTGACCGACAACGGCACCAACTTCACAACCAAGCAGGTCACCAACTATCTCGAGCAGTGTCACATCTGTCACCAAAGGGCATCCCCCTATCGGCCATAGATGAATGGAGAAGTCGAAGTAGCTAACAAGACACTAGTTTGAATTCTCAAGAAGATGGTCCGAATACAAAAAGATTGGCACGACCACCTCCCGTACGCACTCTGGGCCTACAAGACATCCCTGCGGACCACTACCAGAGCAACGCCATACTCGCTGGTATACGGGTCTAAAGCAGTGTTGCTAGTGGAAGTAGAACTCCCATCCCTTCGCATCCTCAAAGAAGCAACGGACTCCGATGATCAGTGGTCAGAATCGCGCCTACTGCAACTGAACCTCCTTGATGAAAGAAGGTTGAGGGTGTTCAACCACGCCCAGACTTATCAAAGAAAAATGGCAAGGGCTTACAACAACAAGGTGCGTCCCTGACTCCTTAAACCCGGTAATGTAGTCCTTCGCTCCATTTTTCCAATAGGTTCAACGGGAAAATTCTCCCCAAACTGGCGTGGCCCATACGTCATCATCAAGATCCTCAGCGGGGGAGCTGTTTACCTTTTTGATGAAGCCACCCAACAAGAGTTCGGCTGGGTCAATTTGTCACAGCTGAAGAAGTTCTACCCATAAAAGACAAGTTCGACTAGGGATCCACACGGTTGCCACCTTCAGATGGGTCGGCTGCCACCTTCCTGGACTGGCCCCACGGAGACCAAGAAAAACGAGTTCGACCGAGGATCCATGAGGCTGCCGCCTTTAGATGGGCCGGCTGCCGGTTTTTTCGGACCGGTCCCCCATGACACGGAACAACCAACCTCTTCTGGGGGTTTCATCCGGTCGCCAGCGCTATCCAACAGGTTGCCGGCACTTTCAACCGAAAACCCGCCATCTCCTCCAGAAGACATGCACCTTAGGGCAGAACTAGGGGCATTTTGCCCCTTCGTCCCATTTCACACACTCAGTAGCTGCCAATGGTGAAACCCAACGGGCCAGCTCCCCACAGTCACAAAAAAAAAATCAACTTGATCGGGGATCCACATGGCCACCGCCTGTAGATAGACCGGCCACCGGCTTCTTAGACCAACATCCCACAAGCCAACCAAGAAGCCAATTCCCCCATGACCGTGAAGAACTAGCACGAGCAGGACTCCACGTGGTCGCCGCCTTTAGACAAGCCGACGACTGACGTCTCCATCTGACTCTCCACCGATTGATCGAGAGATTAGGTCCAGACAGGTACGCTCCTTTCTTTAGTAAATTTCTTTTTATGACTTACACATCACACGAGGCACACACAATGCACACATGACGAGTAGGTCCAACCGCATCCCCACGGTCTCAGAACCATGGAATGACCAGCTCATCATTCACCAGAAGAAATGCCCGAAAACCAGAAAATGACTCGGCCCCCATCTGCGGCATGTCACTCGAATACTTACACACCCCACCATCCAATTGGCCTACAACCAGCTGCCACCTCTGACATACCCGGCAGCCGCATCGACAATCGGCGGTGAGAACAATTTGCAGCAGTAGGCAGCACATCCGACTCAAGAAGTGCTATTCAGACCTCTAGGACGAACAACCGACCCGAGGAGTGACACCAACTACATCCAGATTTCTACATCGAAAACCCGAGCGCCCATCTTGTTTAACTCCGATGGCACAAAGATGGAAAAGGGTGAGTAATCCAGGTTCGTCCCTATCCCCGTGGTCTTTGCTGATTTTGAGTAGTTACAAGACAACGATGGGAGATCACTTCTCCCCTCGAATGAGTATCCAACCTCCCATTCTTTATGTTGAATATGTCTTGAATCTTATTATGTTTGTAAGGGAATTTTTGTCATGGATGATTAGCCACTATATAAGGCCATCCAAATGCCAAAAAGGGAATTAGGGTTTTTGTGAGAGATCATTTTTGTAACAAGAGAAGCTTTGTGTGAGGAGGCCAAGCCAACCCTTGGTGTGTCAGCCATCCCACTCTTCCCTTTCCCTTTCTCTTGTAATCCACCATTTGAAGATAGTGAAGAACCCAAGGAGAGACACTCGTGGACGTACCCAAGTT
>JAMKPZ010002909.1:0-25720 GCA_024699675.1 Amphibolis antarctica
TGAAAATCTTTGGAGAATGAGGTGACTCAGCCTTACAACACTTCCTCTCCTTATCCTTAAATTGAATAGACTCTCCTTAGAATGTGAATAAGAAGTCACCCATTCATAAGAACCGTTTGTCTTGTGTTAGTAAGAAAAATTCACACATTCTCCACTCTAAATCAAAGTAGTAGATCATTTAAAATAGACACACATCTTACCAATAAAAGGGGTAATCTAAGATATTCCCTTCTTTTTAAAAAGATATTGGAAAATGCTTCGGTTGGTAGACAAGAGATAAGACAGTTAATATACCATCACTCAAAATGTTTAATTGTTGATAACATTCCACTTCATCTTCACATCCCAAGTAGCTCCGAGTATCCCCTTTTTCTACCCCAAATTGACATTGATTCTTTAGTTTCCTTTTTAATGTTTTCCCCTTTTTTTCTCTTTTTTTTGGTTTTTTTGTTTTTTGGTGTTTTTTTTTTTTTAACATAATTGCCTTTACAGCAAATGCAACTACAAAGATTAACCAGTGACCCTTAGTTGAATAGCAATAACACCTTATATCTCTACAACCTAAGTCTCAAAGAAACTCCATGGCATATTAAAACTTATATTCTTGCTACCTTCCTCTATATATCCTCTAATGTAGAGAAGTTTGAGAGATATCCTAGAATAATCCTCACCAAAATAAAAGAAATGTCATGAATAAATCATTTTTGTGGTGACACTTGGCATAAGTTTGTCTCTTCACACAAATGAGATAGTAAGAAAAGAAAATAATTGTTCCAGAAAAAACAAGGTTGACAAGACATTAATTTAAATGAAACAGGAACACTCAACCTATTGCATATTTAATTTGAAATCTATATCCTTTAAGGGTAATAGGTTGGTTTGAATTTGGCTTTGGAGATTCTCCTCTCAAAATATGATAGTCTTCTCATTAATCTTCATAGCAACACTTGAAACTTATATTCCTTCAAGTTTGATTTTATCTTAAAAACATAAAAACCAACAAGAAAATCAACAATTATCAAAAATGTCTGAAATTTTTTTAAACTTAAAAATTTTAGCGTGCCCTCCTCTCGTACCTAAACTCTACATTGTTCTTAATGTAAATGGAAAAATTCAATATAGAAGAGCAAAAATATGACAATTAAAAATATGACATAATAATAAGCATACTCCTGATACCTATCTTGAAAATTTGATACATGTTGAATAATGGAGAATGCATTAAACTCGACAAAATGAATCATATTAAATTCAAGAGTATTGCTAAATAAATTAAGTGTAATTGCAATACATCAGTAAAAAGTAAGGATTATGGCGTAATATATTTGGAATGAAAGAAATAGTATATTAAAAATGATAACAACAGTATATATATATAGTCTTCTTGTGGAGTTCTAATGACTTATAGGAAAATTAGGTGGTTTATAAATAAACACCACCAAATTGTAGCATTAATGACTTAAGTTGTGTGGTGTTGCTCATCCCTTCCATGAGCTAAATGCCTATCAGGTAGGCGGAGATTCTGAATAGATTAACTTGGAAGAGTACCATTGTTTTTTAAATTGAGTGAATTAGATATTTGACTCAATTGAGTCTCGATTCTTTTAATGGCTTGATCATGAGCAGCAATTTGAGAATTAGATTTTAAGGCTATTTCTACTCTTTGCGTTAAGTGTGCTAATTGCCTTTCAATATCTTGATCATTAACTTCTTAATTTTGATTAAGATTTAACAAATTATTGTTTATTGCATTTTGTTCAATAAATGGTTGTCTTACAGACTGATTCAGTTGTTGTCTTGGGTTTCTCTATGAGAAGTTAGGATAGTTCCTCCATCTAACATTATAAGTAGGATTAAAATTAAAATTATTACGTTGATTATAGAATAAAGCATTAATATCTTTAGATTCATGCAAAACAGGACGTTCCTCCACTACATGACCTATAACATAGCAACCTGTACACTTATGAATGTTAGGTTCAGCCTTTTGTTTAATTTGTAATTCATTAATTTTATGCATTAAACTTGTTATTTTAGCTTCTAATGCAACATATGGTTCAACATGTACCCCCTTAGATACAGAAGTTTGTTTTTGACTTACTTCAGCAACACTCTCCCACTATGCTGCTCTTTTGGTCAAGTCTTGTAAAAATTTTCAAGCATTATCTATTCTTTTATTCAAAAATTCATCTTGACTTAAAGATTCCAGGAGTGCTTTTGTTTGATAATCAATTCCTTCATATATAGTTTTAATTTGGGTGACCTTCTCTATTCCATGACATGGACATTGACTTAGGAGATCACGAAATCTTGCAAAGTATTTTTAAAAAGGTTCTCTTGGTTTTTATCTATAATTTAAGATTTCATTTTTTTTTGATAGTGACATGCATATAGTAATATTTTCTTAGAAATTTAGAACAGAATTGACCCCAATTAATAATGGAATCTGGTTGCAAACTATATAACCATCTTTTTGCAATATCTTTTAAAGCAAAAGACATATATCTTAATTTAATGACATTAATAGAATTGTTAGGTACTTTCATTATATTGCAAACTTCATTAAATTCTTTTAAAAATTTAATGGCTCTGAGGGTCCTCAAAATCTACTGTTCCATATGAATAAACATGCTTGATAATAAACAAACTAGTCTATATGGATTTTAATTTTTCTAAGAAAGAGTGTAGTCTTGAATTATATAATAAAACTTTTTTTCCTATTTTAAACACTCTATGTAAAATTCTTTTATCATACTATGCTTTCATTCTTTCTTTAGTTATTTTTGAACTTTCATAAGCCATATTTCTTAATTATTCTAACTCTACTAACTGTAGTTGTTTATTACTTTCTGTTGTTTTGATATTTAAATTCAGTTGCTTAAGTATTCGTAATGCTTTATGTTCTAATTTAGCATTATTAAATTAGACTCAAGTGCATGCAAACAGAAATACAGAATATCTCAAAATTAAGAAAGATTAAGTATTTGGAATTAAAACCTAATTGCTTAAGTCTTTTAGTGAAAAATCCGAATAATTTATTAAGAACCTCTTTTAAATCCAAATAGCTTAAGTGAAGACATAATTACAGATATGAGAATTAATTAAAGAACAGCCTAGCAATTATTTGAGATAGAGCAATTGTGACATTACTTTAGTATTAATTGTTTCAGTAATTATAGTACACATATTTAACAAAGTATCAACCTAATAATCTCTATAGAAAAATCTATACTTGCTTACTAATTACATCTGAATCTATGTAATTGTAGTGAAATTAATATA
The DNA here is from genome assembly GCA_024699675.1 of Amphibolis antarctica. Lineage (NCBI taxonomy): Eukaryota > Viridiplantae > Streptophyta > Magnoliopsida > Alismatales > Cymodoceaceae > Amphibolis > Amphibolis antarctica. The sequence continues at coordinate 3,283 of JAMKPZ010002909.1, forward strand.
TATCGAATACATTAATTATTAATTATTTTAAAAAGTTCGAACAAGTTTGTGGCCTTGTTGCCAGAGATTTATTTCTTTCAACTGGTACTAGTTTTTTGTTAATTTGGTGTGATTAGGATTGCAGTAAAATTTCTTTGCATTAATTATTAGTTCTTATGTTAGTAAATTTTATTTGAAAACTTTATTTCTATTTTAGAGTAGTGTGGTACTTTTTGGGGTTGAAATTCTGAATATCATAATAGACTCAGATAACTTATATTGAGGTGATTGTAGGTGTTTTAAGATCTAGTTATAGGGATTATAATTATTTTAATTATGTTCAAGATGATTGTTTACCTATGGAACTTAATGCATACTCTTTTCAACATAATTTAGAAAAGCTTAATGCTCATTTTTGAGATAATTACAACTGGAATAACATCTATAACTTATGAGAGAATCATGATAATTTAGAGATACGAAATTTTTATTTACATTGTAATCATAATATGTTGAATGATCAAAATTATATGCAAAACATATCATTAAAAATAGAACAACTAAAGGACAAAATAGATAATTCATTACAAACATTAGAAGATAGTAGAATGTTGAATGAATACAAAAATGTTAACTATTTAAATCTATCAGCAACAGAAAATCGAACTGATCAAGAGGTTAATTTTGTAAAAGATAATGTTCAATTTACAGAGGTTAATTTTGTAAAAGATAATGTTCAATTTACAAAGGTAACTAAGAAAATTAAATGTTGTGATGTAACATCATTTAATCATATGGTGAAGTTAGATGAGATTTAAAGATGGATTGATTTGTTTATAAGAAATTTATCTAATTCTAATCTTTTTGAACTAGACAATATTTCATAAGAATACTCAAAAGATGTAAATATTATGTTAAGATCTGGTATAAATTATGAAGGCCCTAAAGATGGTGATAACAAAGAAAATATTAATGTAAAATGAAATGATAATTTTACAGATAAAGAAGACATTGATGTAGAATTTAATTTAGAAAACAAATCTGATGTAGAAGTTTGAGGAAATCAACCATAGTAAAGAATTTGAAAATAGTAAAAAACCTAAAAGTAGTAATATTAAAAAAGACATTAAAAATGAAGGTAAGTTATCAAATGAAAATTATTTTTCATTTCCGCAGAATGAGAAATGGTAAGGAGCAAGGATTAGAACATATCAGTCAATATTCCATTTATGTTAAATATCTTAAAATTCTTTGTACTAAGAATAGAAAGAGGAAAATATTAAGAAAGACATTTTTAGTTGAAGAAGTGAGCTCTCTGTTAATTAATCATTTACCTGAAAAATTAAGTGATTCAAGAACTCCTGTTATTTCTTGTTGTATAAGAGATTGTTATTTTAATACAGTGTTAATAGAATTAAAAGTTAAAATCAATGTTATGCCTAATTTTGTTTATGATAAATTAAAATTGGATAATATGAAATTTACTAGAATAGTCATTCAGTTAGCAGATAAATCTATAAGAATACTTTTATGTAAAGTGAGATATTTTAGTGAGGGTTATGAAATTTGTCTACCTTGTTGATTTTATTGTAATGGAAACAAATACTTCAAATAAAATTCAAGATCAAGCTATAGTTATTTTAGGAAGGCCATTTCTAGCCTACAGCAGATGCTTGCATAAGTTGTAGAAATGGTTGGATGGAATTAACTTGGAGAGATTAAAAGTTAGAATTGAATATCTTTAATAGAGTTAAGAACAATCTTATAGAACTTTAATTTAAAAATTTTAAAGTTAATTTGATGAAAAATTTTAAAATAGATAAAGATTTAGATGTAGAGGAATTTGATCATGTTATTGATAAAAATGAAGAGCATGTAATACCAAATGAAGAAATTCAGCTTGAATTGAGGCTTTTTCAGCCGTACTTTTCTTCCAATCATATAAGTCAACTTGGGCAGCTATTTTAGCCACCTCTTGGCTTTCCCCTAGAGTAAGATAATGTTAGATAAAAAACTTAAACTGTTCCTTCTCATCTACATTTTCTGAAAGACTCGCAAAAACATTTTTTGTCACAGCTAATCTATTTAAATCATGAATGGTGATAAAATATAAGGCTTTCATGAACTAAAGTTCAGCCCTAATGTGGACAATTTTTTGGGCTAGTTTGTTCTTTGGTCTTATTGCATACTCATCTTTCACCACTTGTTCAATTTGTTCATCAATGACCTTCACTACTTCTGTGGGAAGGAAAGTAATCTCTTCATGCAGTTTATTTTTAAACATCTCAAGTTGGTATTGTATATCATTTAATATCCTTTGTTGGTTTTTTTTTTGCATTCGACTAGTTAGATGCCAGTCTACTGAAGCAAGTTGGAAATCATTGAATCTTAACAATCTGATCCATTTCTCATTGGAAAGGGACCTCCTCGTTACTTGCCACGACCTTGATATATAAGTTTTTCCTCCATATGAAATGAGTTTACTTGTGGCCATCTGTATATTTCCCTATGGAACTAGAAGTGACACTTCTTAGTTAAGAGAGTTTGAATTAATTCATTTCTAGGGTGAAGTGCTCTCTCTTGCATTAACTCCTTTTCGATATATGAAGCAATTTTTTTTTTCAAAAAAGTAGGAACATTTATGGAAGCTTTCATACCCAATTTAATGCACTCAGCCATGTCTTCTTCCACGTTTTGCATTTGGGATTTTCCAAAATGAGAGAGCCTAGTGTATAAGGTTGCATTCAGGATTTTCCAAAATGTTTTGAGTATAGGCAATCAATATAGCAACATATTTAATCAACAGAGGACCCTCAGTCCCATTGGATTTTAAGATTTTAGAAGAGAAGTGGATAGAAAAGAGGGTTAGTTATAAACACTTGAAGGTGTTTGGTTGTCTCTTACGTGCATGTTGATGTAGGTGCAAGAGACAAATTGGACCCTAAGGTTAGAAAATGCTACTTCATTGGCTATAGAGATAATTATTTTAGTTATCGATTTTGGGATGACCAAAATAATAAGATTATCAGAGAAAATGGTGTCACCTTTGATGAGATTGCTATATACAAACACAAGAAGATTGTAGATTTTGAAACTACAGTGGAACAACCTCAAGTTGAGAAAGAGATTGAGACTGAATGCATTTAGGTAAAGTATGTTACTGAGAATCTTTGGAGGGACACTGATGACCAGGAAGGACACAAGATATAGCTTGAGCCAACTCCACAACTAAGGAAATCAATGAGTGTCCAGACCTCCTTAAAGATTCATAGCATCATTTAATTTTCTGTTGCTAACAAGTGGTGGTGAACCTGAAGATTACAAAGGAATGTAGCTAACAAAGGAATGTAGCTAAAAAAGTAGTGGGAGTTAGCTAAGAGGGAGGAGATGAACTCTTTGGAGAAAATTCAAACATGGAGGTTGAAAAGATTTGTAGAAGGGAAGAAAACTCTATAGAACAAATAAGTGTATAGAATCAAAGACTAGTCTAGTGGAACTAGGAGATATAAGGTTAGGCTGGTGGTGAAGAGCTTTCAACAAATCAAGGACATTGATTACATTGAAGTATTTTCTCTAATAGTCAAGATGACCATAATGAGGGTGGTATTGAGTATAGTTGCTACTAAAGACTTACATCTAGAGTAGTTAGATGTAAAGACAGCATTTCTTCATGGAGATTTGGATGAAGAAATTTATATATAATAACTTGAAGGATTTGAAGGTCCTGCCAAGGAGTCACTGGTGTGTAGGCTGCAAACAAGTCTGTATGGTTTGAAATAAGCTCCTAGGAAATGATACGAGGTTTGACAGTTTTGTTAGAACCATTGGTTTCAAATGTTGTGATACTAACTTACGTTATTATTTGAAGAATTGTGGTGATTGCTATATCATCTTCTTGCTATATGTGGATGATATGCTTCTTGTAAGTTAAAACATAACAAGAATTAATGAGTTGAAAGGATAACTATTCGAAGAATTTGATATAAAGGATTTAAGATAGGTAAGATAGATCCTAGGAATGAGGATCCTAAGAGATTGAGCTATAGATTGACCGATACTATCTCTAGAGAATTATATTGAGAAGGTGCTTGATAGGTTCGACTTCAAGGATGTTAAGCCTGTTAGTCTTTACTGGCAAGTCACTTCAAGTTGTGTTTAAGAAGCAATCCCCAACCATTGAAATAGATAATGAGTAGATGTTCATGATACTATATACATCAACAATTAGTATTGGACTGTCAAATGGATTCTATGTTACTTGAGAGGAACTTTAGGTATTGGACTGTGCTTTAAGAGAGGAGAATTGGTGTTGCAAAGGCATTGTGATGTGGGTTTGGGAGGTGAGAGAGATAATTGTGATAGTATTATAGGTTGTGTTTACTTTTGGTGGAATTGTGGTTAGTTGGCTAGATGATCTAGTTGGAAAGCTTCTTGACAAAGATCAGATCAATTGTGAATTGCTTTGTGACAATTAGAGTGTCATACATCTCACAAAGAATTCCTCTTGTCATTTCAGGAGATACCACTTCAAATGAGATTTGATTGAAGATGGTACCTTGACTGTGAAGAAGATAGCAAGAAAGAAATCCATTTGACATGCTTATGAAAAGTTTGAGCACTCAAAAATTAAGGTTTTGTATGACCTTAGTTGGCCCTAAAGAAGCATGACATTAGCTTTAAGATCCAATGGAATAGACAACAGATGTCATAGGTTGGCAAGTTTGAAGGTCACCAACAATCTCCAAGTGGGAGATTATTAGACTTGCCAAGTATTAAGGACAAGGGGTCAATTTGTAATTAAGGTTGTGTAACCTTAGGTTAACACTAGAATTGGAGTGTAACTTATTGTAATCGGTGTGACATAATACAACATAAGAGAGCTTGCACCGTTGTAGAGTAGGCAAATTGTCAAATCATGTGAAATCTTTATGTTCATGTGTGTTCCTTCCTCCTCTTTGTCTTTCAATTTGTTGTAAAACTTGATCATGTGGGGTTCTTGTTTGCATTCCTCATTGTTATGCTACAGCAACATCGTGTGGTTCTCACTCTGTTTCATCTATTTTCTTTCATCTTAGGCCAGAATGTACATATATTGTTGTTATATTCAGTTAGTTACGTTCTCCCTTATTTTGGCTTTGCAATTTCTTCAAAAGTTGTACCTATGTGTAACGATGTGATATTTAGGGGTTGGACCATTAACAAGTCAACTTGATTATAGTGCCTGACCCATTTAATAGTAGGGGTTAATGAGGGTTGGAATTAGGCTTTTTAAGGGATTATCTTGCTTTTGGTGTGTATTTTGTTTGGAGTGGTTGTCACTTGAAGGTAAAGTTGTTCTTACTTCACTTTTTGCCCTTTAACTAGGGCCATGTACGCAAAACATCATACCCTTTTTTTGAAGCCTCATGGACTACCACTTGAGAGAGTTAGGGACCACAAAATCACCTTGAAGGAGGGCTCAGGGGTGGTCACAATGTGTCCATATTGTTACGCTTACTTCCAGCGATAGGAGATTAAGAAGCAAATCCAGAATTACTTAGCATCCAATCAGGTGTAGCCTAGTGTGAGTGAATTTGCTTCACCAATGTTGTTAGTTAAGAAAAAGGATGGCATGTGGTGCTTATGCATTGATTACCACAAGTTGAACAAGAAGACAATCAAGGACAAGTATTCGATGTTGATTATCGATGAGTTGTTGGATGAATTAGGTGGAGTACAATGGTTCTCAAAGATTGATCTGAGGGTCGATTATCATCAAATCCAAATGGTTGAAATTGACATTTAGAATACCGCCTTCCGCACACACAATGGGCATTATGAGTTCACGGTAATGCCTTTTGGTTTGTGCAATGTGTTAATAACATTTCAAGCTGTCATGAATGACTTGTTCCGCTCATACCTACGATGGTTTGTTCTAGTTTTCTTTGATGATATATTGGTATACAGTGCTACTTATGCTTCCCATTTGCAACATCTGGATGTAGTATTATAGGTGTTGACACAGAACACTATGCATGCAAAAAGGAGTAAGTGTGAGTTTGTTGTTAACACAGTGATTTACTTGGGATACATGGTAGGTCCCAATAGGGTGGCCATGGAGGATAGCAAGGTGCAAGCAATCATTGATTGGCCCCAGCCGCACAATGCTAAGGGAGTTCATAGCTTCTTGGGATTGGCAGGTTACTATCATCGTTTCATTTGAGACTTTAGTAAGATAGCCCAGTTGCTGAACAATGCATTGAAGAAGGAAGGATTTCAATAGGACAACCAAATGCAAGTGGCGTTTGAAGCTCTCAAGGCCGTTTTGACCACTGCACCAGTCCTAGCTTTTATAGACTACAAGAAAACTTGTCTTGGAGTGATGCATTAGGAGTTGGCATGGAGGCAGTACTAATGCAGGAAGGTAGATCATTGGCCTTCATGAGCAAGGTGTACAAAGATTGATAGAAGTAGTTGCCTATTTATGAGAAGGAAATGCTAGCCATCTTGACGACCATGGGAAAGTGGTGGCAACTTTTACTTGGATGGAAATTTGTTATCTACACAGACTAGCTTAGTCTCGAATACTTGGAGGATTAGAAGATCAAGACACCAGCCTAGGAGTGTTGGTTGACTAAACTTTTTGGGTTTGATTACACCATTGAATACAAATTGGGCATCACCAACAAAGTGGTGGATGCCTTGTCACGTAGGGAACCACTAGTCGAGCCATAGTGTCATGCCATTACATTCATTACACCAGCATGGTTCTAGCAAATCAAGGTGACTCACCAACAATCAATTGCTTAAAGAGAGTGTTCAAACTTTTTGAGATCAATTTCTTAATAATGTATGTTTTCGAAATATTTTAATTTCACCGCAAGTACACGAGTTTAGATGTAATTAGTGTGCAAGTACGAGTTTGTCCACAGAGATTAGTTTTGCTTGGTATTTAGTTAAATTAGTGTATTCAATTAATGGAACAAGTAATTATATTTCTTTTAAGTAATGTCATAGTTGCTTCGTTCCAATTAACTACCAGGATACTCTTTAAATACCTATTAAATTGTACCTTCTAGAAAATTTGTCATTAACTTTAATTTCTTCACCACTTAGAATATTTTGATTTTAAAATTAGTTTTTTAGTAAATGATTCAAATTTTGCACTAAAAGACTATCTAGTGAGTTTTACTTTCAAATATTTAATTCTTCTTAAGTCTTAACATTATACATTTCAGTTTGCATAAAATTTGTCGTTTTACGTAGAGAGAGCACTTAACCCTTGAGGTAGCTCGTGGGTAAACGTCTTCAACCTCGAACTTACTTGAGGGTTGTGCGATAATAGTGAGTTTCAGATGTTTAAATAGTACGATTCGAATTAGCTGGAACTTCTATGAGTTGAATGCTTATATTTTTGATTTTTTAAATATTTTAAAATATAACAAATAACATAATGCATGAGATACAACTCAGTACGATTAACTTGTAAAAATAAAATGCAACATTCAATATTACAGTAAACATAAAATCATTCTCTAAGTATCGTAACCGAGTTGATAAGATAGGTATTTGTAAATTCAAGTGTAAATATAAAGGCAAAGTAAAAATAAAGGAAAAGGAAAGAACACTTAATGCTTCACTGTAATTTCTCTATTCGAAACTTGCTTAGGTTGAGAACTTCTCTTTGTTTTTACTTCTGGTCCACCAGGTCGTCAATCTGGTAAGCCTTCCTTTCGACCTTGAAATGAGATTTTGGGTGTCACTCTGCAATTACACCAAAGAACAAAGGAGGAAGTGGCTGACATCGAGAGTTTCTCCTTCAAAGATACGCTCAGGTTGAGAAAAGAACAATAAACACACTAATAGAGTGGTTGGAGAAGAGGTCGTCAATCTCCTTTTGAAAGAAGTAAATGGGTGGAAGGTGGAAGATGGAGAAGATGGAGAATGCCTTGTGAATAGTGCCTCAGATGAAGAGGGGGGGTTTGGTTTCATGGCTACGAGACTGTTTTATAGATGAGAGGAGTGGTAGTTCATGAGTTGGCAGTTAACAAGGACGTGGTGCACGTCTGGACGTGTGAGATCGTTCCATGCAAGCTTACTTCTTTAGCCTGTTCGTCCATGTTCTCTATAATTGAGCTTTAGCTAAATTAATTTTCTCAATTCTTCTTTTATACAAATTTCCTTGCAATTACTAATCGAATTTTCCTGCAAATACTTAAAGAATACCTTTCGTGAAACACATCATATTACAGGAGAAATAATTCATAACATTTAACCCTTAACTATAATTGTAATTGCTATTATATCAATGAAATTCATCGCACAGAACAAGCAGGGCACAGGCTTGAGGGTAATCTAGTTTACTCTCATGTAAGTTCGTGGGTAAACAGCTTAACTTTTGGACTTTGCACTTAGATATAAATTACAGTTTTTTTTGTGAATTAATTATTTTATTAGCAACCTAAAGAATCAATTATCAATCATTCATTCCTTTTTTAGTAGTAGGTAATCACCACAAATATAATTTACGACTTAAAACTTAATTCATACATTATTAAAGTGAATAAACGTACATAATGCTCAAAAGTATAGTTAACTTTGTAATCATCATAATTTAATGTAAAATGTAACTAAAATTCATTAAAACACATGAATTAATATCAATAAAATACACACTTTTGAGTCTGAATAGAGAGCTATTGAATCAATGGGAGTTGGGCCATCTCAACCTCGACAAGTATCGTTTAGTAGATGGGGTCCTATTTTATCAAGGGCATGTTGTGATTGCGAATGAAAAGCCCTTGCAATTGCTAAAGGAGTTTTATGATACACTAGTGACAGGTCATTTGAGGTACGAAAAGTGTCCAACGGTTGAAGTCAAATGTCTATTGGAAAAGGTGGTGGTAGGACCTTATGTTAAGTATAAAATCCCTCTTTAAGTGTGTTTTGATGATGTTGAAACATTTAGTATTGTATGAATGAGTTGGGTGAATGCTTTAATGATTCGTGAAGCTTTGAAGAAGTCATGAAGGACGCACGAAGCAACAAACGACTAAAAATGGCTAAGTCCCAACAAGTTCTGTTTATACCATAGGAAAATCCGTTGATGCAGAAGTACTAATGGAAGTTCTGTCTAGACCATAGGCAAATCCGTTGATACAGAAGCGATAGAAAATAAAAGAGGTTAAGTACCAATGGAAGTTTTGTCTAAACCACAGGAAAATCTGTTGATACAAAAGCGACAGAAAATGGAAGAGGCCAAGGACCAACAGAAGTTTTGTCCAAAACAATAAGAAAATCCATGCAGTCAACCAATTCATCGAATTATTACTTAGTAACATCCATGCAAAGGCATCAAACACTTCGTGAGAAACCATCGAATTTTTTGTCCAAATCACAGGAAAATCTATCCATTAAAGTAATCACACTTAATTTAAAAACTACACTTACACCATGGATAGACAAAAATGGTATAACGAATTTTACGAATTTTCAAATTCGTTTTGGTAGTTTGGTATTGGATTTTTTCTACCTGTGGGAAATTTGGATATTCAATTGGTTATCTAGATTTCCCTGTAAAGAAATCATCTTAGAAATTCCTCTCTGGTCAATTTTGGATAACCATTTTCAACAAAACGTTATTCCGAATTTACTCCAGAAAAAATAGGAATATAATTCGTTATTCTGATTTTACTATAGTAAAAAATTAGAATATAATTTGTTATTCTGAATTATTTTTCAAAATAAAAAATATAGTCGTTGGAAATGTTTGATCAAGTCAAGTTAGCCGTTTAAGCCTAATTAACCTATAAAGAACACCATGATTAGAGCTTAAAAGAACCCATCTTTTGATACAAAAATTATTGTACTCTAAGGCTTACATTGAATAAGTTTTTATTGTTGATTGATCGATTCAATTGTTTTCTAAGTATTTTTACTTGTGATCAAGTTTCTTCTTCATTCTCACTGAAAAATACTTACACAAGCACGAATTTGTAGTTGGTTGGTTTGTTGAGTTTCCACCTAAAAACTCAAGATTGTAGTTAGTTTAAGTGTTTTACCTTAAACACTTGGTTAGTTTAAGTGTTCTACTTTAAACACTTGATTGGTTGAAGTGTTCTACCTTAAACACTTGAGTTAGTTGAAGAATTTCACCTTAAATCCTTGGGTGTTGGTTGAGGGATGCGACCTTAAACTCTTGTAATTGATTGGTTTGGTGTAAGACTCTAAACACCTTCTATAATTGTTTCTCTATAGTGGACTAGTGTTAAGCTTAAGTTTAAATAGTTTGGGAGTGGATGTAGCCTATTAGTGAACCGCCTAAAAAATCTTTGTATTCATTGGTCTTTATAGTTTTTATTATTCATAATACTCGATTTATTGCAAATGAGTTTTCGATTATTTTTTAAAGATGCTATTCACCCTCCTAGCTCACCGATCTGCAGTTTCACCTCAAGGCCTACATCAAAGAGTGTGATGCATGCCAATGCATTAAGTACAGTAACACCACTCTAGCTAGCCTCTTGGAACTACTACAAATTCCACACTTGTATTATGGTAGTGGTAGATAGGTTCACCAAGTATGGACACTCCTTACCCCTTAGACATCTGTATATGGCAAGAGAGGTCACCAATGCTTTTATTGAAGGGGTAGTCAAGCTTCATGGCATTCCACATTTGATTGTATGTGATTGTGACCTAGTCTTCACAAGTGTTTTTTGGTAGGAGTTACATGCGAACTCAAGGATCTTAGTTGTGCATGTTAGCATATCACCCACAGATCAATGAGCAAACAGAGAATCTCAACTACACCCTAGAAACGTACTTACGTTGCTTTTCATTTCAACATCCACAGGAGTGGGGTCACTAGCTTCCTTGGCTTGAATTCTAGTATAACACCACTATTCACGACTTGATAGGAGTTTCACCATTTGAGGCCCTTTGGGTCCAAGCCACCAACTCCTTTGACTTTTGTGCCCAACACAACCAAGGTGGTGGCGGTCGACGATGTATTGCGAGATAGAGAGGGCCTATTTCACAAATTGCGAGGCAACCTTTAAAGGGCACAAAATTGCATGAAGAGTATGGCAGATTGGGGATGTCATGAGGAGAATTTTAAGGTAGGCGATTGGATTTTTTTGAAGTTACAACCTTATCGCCATGGTAGCATCACGACGCGATGACTACGAAAGATGGCAGCCTGATATCATGGTCCTTTTCAGGTGGTTGCTCAGATAGGGAAGGTGGCTTATTGCCTAGATTTGCCATTGGGGTCTTGCATTCACCTCATTTTCCATCTCTCAGCTACGCAAGAAGGTGGGACCTGTAACACAAGTGACCAGTGCAAATGTTCTAGTGTTGAATCCAGTGGTCAATAGAGAGCCTTGATATTTGGGGGTTAGACCATTAATGGGTTAACCCGATTATAGTGCTCGACCCATTTAATAGTAGGGGTTAATAAGGGTTGGAATTAGGGTTTTTGGGGATTATCTTTCTTTTGGTGTGTGTTTTTGTGTTTGGAATTAGGCAAAGGAGTTGTTCTTGTTTTATTTTCATCTTCATCGTTAATTCAAGAAGACATCATCGTTATTATTTCTGATCATGCTCGTCTCACTATGATTCAAACATGTTCATATTTTATGCATGTAATGGTGTGATATTTGGGGGTTGGACCATTAACGGGTTAACCCGATTATAGTGCTTGACCCATTTAATAGTAGGGGTTAATAAGGGTTGGAATTAGGGTTTTTGGGGATTATCTTTCTTTTGGTGTGTCTTTGTGTTTGGAATTAGGTAAAGGAGTTGTTCTTGTTTTATTTTCATCTTCATCGTTAATTCAAGAAGACATCGTTGTTATTATCTTTGATCATGTTCGTCTCACTATGATTCAAACATGTTCATATTTTATGCATGTAATGTCCTTAGTTTTCCATGAAAACCTATCTAAAATGGTTTGGAAAAGTAGAAGATTAAAGAGTTGCCAGGTCGGGCCTGCATCCTGAAAATATAGAGATTTTATTGGTTGTGATCTGAATGTAGTTTTTCCAAATCATGCCCTCAAAGGGGAACATGCTTATTGATTCACATCATTCACTGCTTTATTCTTCTCAGATCCTCCTATGCTATTCCCAGAATTTCCACTTCTATCATGTTGTGCCTTTCCTCTACCATATCTCATATCCTTTTCCATGCTTAGGTTGATAGCTTACATGCATGCCATATAGACTAAGATCATTTTTCCTTATTGATCCTAAGGAAATACCGATAGTGCTGAGATCCATCTACGTTCATCTCTAAGCCTGGACGGGATTGCTGATTTTTGTAGGTGAACCTTGTGGATTGGTTGAAAATGATGGTTGGTAGCAGGCGATCAGAAGAAGTTGTGGATCCAAGCATCGAGAGAAGGCCATCCACAAGAGCCCTAAAACGAGCCCTTTTGGTGGCTTTGAGGTGCATAGATCCAGATTCAGAAAAAAGACCAAAGATGGGGCAGGTTGTTCGTATGCTGGAATCTGATGATCCAATACCACGTGAGGTTAGTTTCCTGCAATTTTGAGAGTAGATAGATATATGCATGTATGATAGGGTTAGAGTAAGTGATGTAACAAAATCATTTGTGCACGTTATGCATATCAAGTTTACTATATTAGAAATGTTACCGTATCTGTCATTTGTGCTCTTCTATGACTAGTATGCCATACAGGACTACACCTTTTTCTTGTGGTGTCCTTAGGACCGAAGGCTCCGTAGGAACAGAGGTAGAAGCATGGGAATCGAATCCCAGCGGGACAGTTCAGACACTGATTAAAGTGATAATCCAGATTCAAGCAATTACCGCGTCCTCGTGGAGAACCCAATAATACGTTGAGGCTGGGGGTGTTAAAAAAGTCTAGTCTTCTACATGGTTGCTCATGGTTGGTCATCTGGTCCGTTCGGGACTCACGTCCGAACGCACAGGGACGATCTATGCTCTACCCATTTGCATGTGTAAAATATTTTTTTCATTGTAGCGTAGGGAGGGGATATTTTGATGTATGTATGTATGTTCCACAACTTGGCATGTACAGGGATTTGTTTGCAGTAAAATCGGAAATTGATTTTATGTATTTATTAATGAGCCTTATGATTTAAGTTGTGTTTGGTAATGAGATTTGGTGAGATTTTAATTGTTAGAGTTAGTGGTATATAATATTTTTATTAAATAAGATATGTGAATAGTAATTATAATAGTATCTTTTAATGTAAATTTATAAAAATGCCTTTGCCTTTATTTTGTTATAATTTTTTTGAATTATTTTGATTACAATAGAAAAATACAACAAACGAGTTGGTCTTCTTTTGAAAAATATTTTGTTATAATAGTTTTTTCATTTGATAAAAATTGGTAAACATAAAATACTAATTCGTATCCCCGTATTTTGAAAAAATAAATCAGTCATAAAAATTTGAAAAGTATTTGGTCTTCTTCAACATGTTAAATTTTTTTTACTTATTTTGTACGTATCGTTATCTATTTTTGATTAGAAGATAAAATTAGGAAAAATAATGAGAAAGAAATATTATTTACTAATATGGTAATTCAGTTGATTGTAACATGATTAATTTTTGTATATGTATTTTTTCATTATTATATTATAAAAAAAATCTTATAGAAACTTTGTTTACGATAATTTCTCTAACCATATGTGATATTTATTGTTGAGTTAATTTTCATCTATGAAGGTAAAAATGTAATTTAAAGATAAAAGAAAAATCACGGCACATCTCATCCAAACCGTTTACTTTTTTTTAAATGGCCACGAGAATCATGCTGACGATGGAGAACATGCGAATCCACCGTACCCCACCACGGCCTCGTCTCCAAACACTCGTTTAATTCCATTTCCTTGGATTTTCTTGCGTTCAGCAAATTGATTTTTTTGATGGTAGTAATAATTTTGCTTTAATCCAAACTAAAGAATGATTCATTGTTATAACAAATGGATCACAATGTTAGAAGCAGATCTGATGTTTGTATGGTGTGTTTGTAAAAAGATTTAATTATTGGTGTCTGAATGCTGGAGTGTAAATAATCACACCATTTCAATTTAACTTAAATTAATTGCATTTGGTTCGAATCAGACATTTATGATTGTGCGTAATTAGGATCATGCACATTGAGATTAGTGTATACTTTTTATAATTAAACTTGTTCGTAATCCTATAATAAACTAAAGTTCGATTTATGCTGATTGACTTGTGAGAGACAAGTATACTACTGAAAATCAAGATGTTTAGCATAAGCTAAGGATGTTTAGCTCAGATTGATCATGATCTTACACCTCATAATCTGGTACCATATAATTTAAATAATCCATGTGCTGTTGTCGTTTGGGATGAAGATCATCTTAATTGCCGATTCTTTGAGACTGATTTGAGATTTACAAGACCCAACTTTTTGGAACAACTTGACAGTGACCTGTTCGGTTCTATACATTCAAATCTATCAAATATTGCTAAATATGTCCATCCAACCACCAAATTAATATTATAATATTATAACTAACATTATATTAATACCAATAGTATATGAATTATAAATAATATTATATTTTTTAATTATTTCATTGATTAATATTAATATTAATATTAATTCTAACTAATAGTATCTACTATTTAGAATGATTATAATATTATAATCATATTACACTAATATTGGAAGTGTAATTAACAAAGGGGCATGATCGTCTTGTTAAAATCTAGTATTAATATGTTATGTATTTCTGACCATTGGATAGTTGTACTGGATATATATACCCAATGTTTATTATAACTTGAACAACACTTTTTTCCCATTGAAACTTTTTCCCTTTCTCCACTGTTGTTGACCTGGTTGTTGGCTCACCACCATTCCTTCTCCATCATTCCTCGTCTTCATCTTGTTCGTTCGTCCATACAACAATGCATCAGAAGAGAAAATCATACAAGGTTTCGGAGGGTGTAATATCCTTTTAAGTGTCAGAGGTACTTTTGGGAAGACTTTTTGTGGGTTTGTGGAGGACTATAAAGTATCATATGTTTTGTTAGGGTTGCATCTTTTGGATTGTGTGAAGTATCGCAGACACGAGGAGGGTAGTTGCCTCTCGAACAGCAACCTGTATGAGTAAACCTTTGTATCTCCACCATTGCTCTCATTAAATCTCATCGATATCTTTTACGTTCTCGATCAACCTATCATAAACTGGTATCAAAGCCACCAATCGCGGCGACCAACTTATCTGGTTCAACTTCAATGGCGGTGATTGCAGAAGGACCGATGGTGATGGAGCTGCCATAGAAGATCGATATGTGTTTGAACCTTTTGGAAAGTTGCATGGAAGCGATGAATGCAGGGGATGTGGGATCGTTGGGGCAAACCGGTAGCAAAGACAAGGTGCAGACGGGCAAACAACCCACTGACGGCGACGAGGGAAACCATTTAAAAAATTTTAAGGTGGATCTTCCCTTGTTCAATGGCACAGACGACCCTGAGGAGTGGTGTCATTTGGTCGAACAGATCTTGTATGGCTTTTGAGTGTTTAGAATTATACTACAAAGCTTAAATTTTAATATTTATGTGTATGATGTCCATTATAATAAGTGTACGTAAGTACAGATCGAATTTGTCTAAAGAAATCAATGAAATTGTGAAGTAAATGAAACTCTACTGAAACTCTCCTAGAGTCAACATCTAGGAGACCGTGGGTCACGTGCAAGCTATCACCAAACCGGACCTCAGGATAGAAAGTGCAAAATCACCTATTGGAGGTCTGAACTAGACGGGTGTCTGTCTAGTTCAAGTCCCATAGGACGCACTTACGGTTGCTCCAAGCTTAGAGTAACAGAAAAATAAAAAATAGGATAAAATGCAGGGTACGAGCTGAACTAGACGAACTTATGTCGTCTAGTTCAAAGCGGAACATGATGGAAACCGCGTTACGTTCACCCAGGATTAAGAACTCATCTTCTTTTGGAGGGAACGAGCTGAACTAGATGAACTTATGCTGTCTAGTTCAGAGCTGAACATGACGGAAACCACGTCACGTTCACCTATGTTGTTTAGTTTAGGGCTGAACACGACGGCAACCACGTCACGTTCACTCCAGGACTAAAAACTGATCTTCTTCCTTAGCTTCACTTAACATTCCTGTGTATGTCTGACGATTTCATACACTTATTAACAAGCCATCTAGCTAAATCATTAGGAGAAGAGTAAAGAATCTCATCCGAAGGAAGTATTTATAATAAATATAATATTTATACAGAAAATACCACTTGTAAACATCATCTTACTAGCTAGCTTCAAACCCAAGTAAAACAGAGCCAAAAGAACCCAAAACTGCAGCTGTACAGAACCACGAAAATAACAAATCCACAGGACATACATCCCAAGATATTCACATGGAAAACAAAATAAAAGTATAGCCATTCACAAACATACAAATGTACAACGAAAATATCGATTTTCATTCACACGAATAGTTGAGAACAACAAGTATTTGGGGAAACAAAAATAATGTTGAAGTTAGTGACAAACAAAATGCAAATGTAGACACACAGAGTCTTATACAAGGATGCAAACACTAATAAACACTTGTACAAGGGTCACTCCTCTTGTTCCTATTGTACCTTGAAGCTTTTCACCTCTTCCTAGTGGTTGCACCCTTCTTCGATTGAACCTTCCCAGCTCCGCTACCTTGTAGTGGCTATCATGTCACCGCAACGCTCGCCAGCAGGAGGAATCCTCAAAGGCTATCGGTGAAATCAGTGAAGGCACTGTTGGGATCCAAACATTCGCTCTCGAAACTCCCCTCGTCGCTCATGCATTCGTCCTCTTTGATGTGGTGGGATGGAGAAAGAGAAATGAACAATATGCACAACATAGGTTTTACGTGGTTTGGTGTTCAGACTTAAAAATATGTATTTTATTAATATTAATTCATGTATTTTAACAAGTTTTAGTTGTATTTTACATTGAATTATGATGATTACAATGTTAACTATACTTTTGAGTATTATGTACATTTATTCACTTTAATAATACATTAATTAAGTTTTGAGTCGTTAATTATATCTGTGTTGATTATCTATTAAGAAAGAAGTGAATTATCAACAAATGACTCTTTAGGTTGCTGATAAAGTGATTAATTCATAGAAAAAATTGTAATTTATGTTTAAGTGCAGAGTGTGAGGGTTAAGTTGTTTACCCATGAACTTACATGAGGGTAAACTGGATTACCATTGAGCCTGTATCCTATTTATTTTGTGCGATGAATTTCATTGATGTAATAGCAATTGCAATCATAGTTATGAATTATTTCTCTTGTAATATGATGTATTTTATGAAAGGTATTCTTTAAGTATACATAGGGGAATTTGATGAGCAATTGCAGGGAAATGTGTAGAAGAGCAGAATTGAAGAATTTAACTTAGCTGAAGCTCAACCATGGAGAACGTGGATAGATAGGTTAGAGAAGTGGCTTGCATGGAATGATCTCACACAACTGGACGTGCACCACCTCCTTGTTAACTGCTAGCTTGTGAACTGCCACTCCTCCCATCTATAAAATAGTCCCGTAGCCATGAAACTAACCCCCCCCCCCCCCATCTTCTTCCTCCATCCGCCATTCACAGAGCATTCTCCATCTTCTCATCTTCCACCTTCCACTCACTCATCTCTTTCGAGAGGAGATTGACGACCTCCTCTTCTCCAACCATTCGTGTAGTGTATTTGCTGTTATTTTCTCAACCTGAGCGTATTCTTGAAGGAGAGACTCTCGGCATCGGTTGCTTCCTCTTCTGTTCCTTGGTGTAATTGTGGAGTGACGCCCAAAATTTCATTGCAAGGTCGAAAGGAAGGCCTGCCAGATTGATAACCTGGTGGATCGAAAGTAAAGATAGAGAAGTTCCCAGCCTGAGCAAGCTTCGAAGGAAGAAATTATAGTGAAGCATTAGGTTTTCATTTTCTTTATTTTTACTTGTCCCTTATATTTACACTCGAAATTACACCCACTTTACCAACTCAGTTATGATAATTAGATAATGATTTTATGTTTACTGTAATGTTGAATGTTGCATTTTAATTTTAAAAGTTATTTGTACTGTATTGTGTTTCATGCATTGTATTGTTCGTTGTGTTTTACAAAATCTAAAAAGACCAAAAATATAAGTATTCCACTCTTAGAAGTTTCAGCTAATTCAAATTATACTGTTTAAACATCTGAAACTCACAATTTCGCACAACCCTTGAGTAAGTGTGAGGGTGGAGATGTTTACCCACGAGCTATCTCAAGGGTTAAGTGCTTTTTCTATGCAAAATGATAAATTTTATGCAAATTGAAGTGTATAATGTTAAAACTTAAGAAGAATTAAATATTTGGAAGTAAAACTCCCTAGATAGAGTCTTTCAATGTAAAATTCAAATCGTTTACTAAAAGACTACTTTTAAAATTGAAATATTTGAAGTGGTGAAGGAATTACAGTTAATAAGAAAAATTCTCTGGAAAGTATAATGCAATAGGTATTTAAAGAGCATTCTAGTGGTTAATTGGAACAGAGCAACTATGACATTGGTTAAAAGATATTTAATCACTTGTTCCATTAATTGAATACACCAATTTTGCTAAACACCAAGCAAAACTAATCCTTGTGGACAAACTTGTACTTACACGCTAATTACATCTGAACCCGTGTACTTGCGATGAATTAAAATATTTCGCACACACAATTTTTACAAGAATTGAATTACAAGTGTTGTATAAAAGCGGAACAAGTTTTTGGCACCGTTGCTGGGGATTGCTTCAATTCTTGTAGTTGGTGTTGCTTTTGCTATTTTGGTGTTAGCTAGGCTGCAATAGAATTTATTTGCATTTACTATTATTAAATTTTATTTCACTGTCTTGTTGCTATTCTAGAGTAGAGTCTTGTTTTTAAATTCTAAATTTCATGATAGACTCATATAACTCGTATTGGGGTGATTGTGGGATTGTTCCAGGAAATAGTTATGAGGATTATAATTATTCTAATTATGTTAGAGGAGATTATTCATTTATGGAGTTTAATGATTACTCTTCACAGCATGTTTTAGAAGGACTTAATGTTAATTATCAAAATAATTATAACTGGAATGACAATTCTAATTTATGGAAATATAATGATAATTCAGGAATGCAGAATTATTATTCAGAGTATAATCATGTGAATGAAAATAAAAATTATCAATCAAATATATCATTACAAATCCAACGATTAACAGATAAAATAGATGAATCAATACGAAATAATGAAGAGAGTAATAGATTGAATGAATTACAAAATGATAATTATTTAAACTGGTCAATCTTATAAGAAGATCAGAATGTTCAAGGAATTAATACAAGTTTAACAAATCTTGATGATAATTTACCAATTAATGTTGGAATCGATTAGAATTATATTAATCAAAGAATATCATAGGAATTTGAAAAATTGCTAAATAGATTTAATGAATTAATACAACAAACAAAAGACAGTAAGATGTTTAATGAGTACGAAAATAATGATGATTTTAATTGGGAAAATTCAAATGCAAATCAAAATTATCAAGAGGTGAATTCATTAGAAAATATTCTATTTACAGAGGAGAACATACAATCATTTGAGGTAATGGAAGAAAATCAGTATAATGATTTAATTGCATTTAATCATTTGGAGAAGTTAGATGAAATTCAAAGATCCATTGACCTATTTATAAGGAATTCTAATTCTAATTTATCTAAATAAGATGAAGATTTTCAGAAGAAACCTATAGACACTCGTGCAACATTCACATCAAATCAGTTCTATAGAGCTGCAAAAGTTGAAAATTTTAAGGAAAAAGATCAAATCTGGGTAGGGTATGAATTACTTGACTATTTAGTAAGGGATTGTTCAATTGGATCACCTGAGGTCGTGAATGACCCTTTTTCCAAAAGTGTAGAAGAGTCACCTAAGGTGTTAGAATCAAAGGAGGCTTTAGTGTTCCTGTGGTAGATAATGTGTCAAAAGAAGAATCAAAGGATGTAAGTATTATATTAAGATCTGGTGTCACTTATGAAGGTCTTAAAAGGGATGATAAAGAAGAACAAATTAATGACAATTTCACAAAGAAAGAGGAAATTAATGAAAAATCTAGTCTAGAAAACAAAATTGATGCTGAGTTAGAGGATAATACAGAAATTGAAAATATTAAAGAATTTGAAAATAGTAAAGAAATCAAGAGCAAAGTTGTTAAGAAAGATGTTAAAAATGAAGATAAGTTAACAAACCAAAATCACTTTCCATTTCCATATAAAATGAGAAATGTTAAGGATCAAGAATTAGAATAAATTAGTAAAATATTTGAGCAAGTTAAAGTTAATATACCATTATTGGAAATTATTAGACAAGTTCCTTCTTATGCCAAATATCTTAAAACTCTTTGTACCAAGAATAGAAGGAAGAAAATATTAAGAAAGACATTTTTACCTAAAGAGGTAAGCTCCATGTTAATTAATCCTATACTTAAAAAATTAAATGATCTAGGAACTCCTGTTATTTCATGCTATATAGGAGATAGTTATTTTAATATAGTGTTAATAGACTTAGGAGCTGGAATTAATGTCATGCCTAGTTCTATTTATGAGAAGTTAAAATTGGATAATATCAAACCTACTAGAATAGTGATTTAGCTAGTAGATAAATCCATAAGAATACCATTAGGAAAAGTGGAAGATATTTTAGTAAGGGTTATGGAGTTTGTCTACCCTGTTGATTTCATTGTAATGGAAACAAAGGCTTCAAATATAACTCAAGATCAAGCTATAATAATTTTAGGAAGGCCATTTTTAGCTACAACTGATGCTTGCATAAGTTGTAGGAATGGTTGGATGGAATTAGCTTGGGGTGATCAAAAATTAGAACTAAATATTTTTAGTGGAGCCAAGAAAATTTTTAAAAAGCTTTAATTTAAAAATTTTAAAGTTAATCTAATCGAAACTTTTAAAATAGATGAGGATTTAAATATAGAGGAATTAGATCATGTCGAAAGATGTGCAATACCAACTAAAGAAATGTTGAAAGAGGAAATATCTGAGCAAACTGAGATTATAGATGTAAACAAAGAACAATTCAAAAATGATAACAAATCTTTAATTTCAGAATACCCTGTTCTTGAACTAAAACCACTTCTAGAAAATTTAAAATATGCATTTTTGGAGAAAAATGAGAATCTACCGGTCATTATTGCTTTTGGTTTAACATCAATATAAATAGAAAATCTTTTAAAAGTGTTAAGAAATCATAAATTAGCAATAGGATGGCAGATGTTAGACATAAAAGGTATAAGTTCAACTATTTGCCAACATAGGATTAATCTGGAATTTGAAATTTAACCTGTTAGGCAACCATAGAGAAGATTAAATTCAAATATTAAAGAGGTTGTTAAAAAGGAAATTTTGAAATGGTTAGACAATGTTATAATTTATCTAATATTTGATAGTTCTTGGGTGAGTCCAGGTAGTACCAAAAAAATCTGGGATAATAGTTGTAGAAAATGACAACAAGGAATTAGTTCCAACTAGAGTTCAAACTGGTTGGAGGGTTTGTATCGATTATCGAAGACTGAATGCAGCAACTAGGAAAGATCACTTTCCACTGCCTTTTATAGATTAAATGTTAGAAAAATTGGCAGGGCATGAGTATTCTTGTTTCCTAGATGGCTATTCATGTTATAATCAAATCTCTGTTTCACTTGAGGATCAAGAGAAAATAACTTTTACATGTCCTTTTGGAACATTTTCCTTTAGTCATATGCCTTTCGGGCTATGCAATGCACTTGCTACATTTCAAAGATGTATGTTGGGCATCTTCACAGATTTTATAGATGAATTTTTAGAAGTATACATTTCAAAGATGTATTTTATCTAAATGGTCTTGCAAAGTAGGTCCAGAAACTCCTTACCTGACCTCAAGACAGCATAGGCATCTGCCTCTGCTTTAAGATCAAAATAGTTACCTTTACTACTAAGATCTTCTAATGTAGAGTGGGTGCCCTTACCCACACTGAGTTGCTGAACAACTTTTTCAGCCTCAGCTAGTAATTCACTAAGTGAAAGTTCTTTCTCTTGAAGAGTAGACCTTGCACCAAGTGGAGGCTTTTGTTCTACTAAATAATCACAAGAAGGTTGATTATGAGTACCACAAAAAGATAGGTTTACATTTTCACTTGAATTAATGTCCTTCTTGTGTTCAATAGGCTCATCATCTAACATATAGAAAGGGCAATCAGAAGCAATATGATCAAACAATAAGCATTTTTCACAAGTTGGTTCAATAGCCTCTTTCAAAACAGCATGATACCTATAGTTTTCAGCCATATTGTTTTATGAAAAGAGTACTAAATGACAAACATATAGCAAACAATCAGATTTAAGTAAATTCCAAGAGCAACCAATTACAATAATTT
>JAMKPZ010002911.1:0-18702 GCA_024699675.1 Amphibolis antarctica
CTTTTCTATTACAAAATAGAAGATAAGAAAACTGAATAAAAGAATGCTACTAGCCCTCCCCACATGCTGTTGGCAAGTAAAATAACCCGACGTTGTCGTGGTTGGTGTACCAAGGAGGAATACCTTACCTAGAGGGAGCCGAAGTTTGTGATCTCCCTCATTGTCGGGTGGCACTCGGGCTAGGTAAAGAATGGGAGGTTGGATACTCATTAGAGGGGAGAAGTGATCTCCCATCGGTATCTTGTAACCACTAAGAATCAGCAAAGACCATGGGGATAGGGACGAACCTGGATTACTCACCCTGTTCCATCTTTGTGCCATCGGAGTTAAACAAGATGGGCGCTCTAGTTTTCGATGTAGAAATATGGATGCAGTTGGTGTCACTCCTGGGGTCGGTAGTTCATCCCAGAGGCCCGGATAGCACTTCTTGAGTTGGATGTGCCGCCTGCTGCTGCAAACTGTTCTCACCGTCGGCTGTGGATGTAGCTGCCGGGTATGTCAGAGGTGGCAGTTGGTGGTGGGCCGGTTGGACGGTGGAGTGTGTAAGTATTGGGCAACAGGCTGTGGATGACGGTTGGGTCATTTTCCGGCTTATGGTGAGTTGGTTGTTTCGTGGTTCTGAGACTGAGGGGATGCGGTTGGACCTGTCCGGACCTGATCTCTCGATCAGTCGGTGGAGAGTCGGACGGAGATGTCAGTCCCAGGCTTGTCTGAAGGTGGCTGCCGCGTGGAGTCCAGCTCGTGCTTGTTCTTCATGGTCATGGGGGAATTGGCTTCTTGGTTGGCTTGTGGGATGTTGGTCTAAGAAGCTGGCGACCGGTCTGTTTGGCCACGTGGATCCCCGATCGAACTCATTTTTTTTTTTTTTTTTTTTTTCTTCGGGCGGCTAGTCCAGGAAGGTGGCAACTGACCCATCTAAAGGCGACAGCCGTGTGGATCCCTGGTCGAACTCGTTTTTCTTGGTCTTCGGGGGGGGTGGTCCAGGAAGGTGGCAGCTGGCCCATCTGAAGGCGGCAGCCACGTGGATCCCCGGTCGAACTCATTTTTCTTGGTCTTCGGGGGGCCGGTCTAGGAAGGTGGCAGCCGGCCCATCTGAAGGCGGTAGCTGGCCCATCTGAAGGCGGTAGCCGCGTGGATCCCCGGTAGAACTCGTTTTTCTTGGTATTCGGGGGGCCAGTCCATGAAGGTGGCAGCTAGCCCATCTGAAGGCGGCAGCTGCATGGATCCCCGGTCGAACTCGTTTTTCTTGGTCTTCGAGGGGCCAGTCCAGGAAGGTAGGTAGGCCATCTGAAGGCGGTAGCTGGCCCATCTGAAGGCGGCAGTCGCATGGATCCCTGGTTGAACTCGTTTTTTTTTTTTGGTCTTTGGGGGGGTTGGGCCAGGAAGGTGGCAGCCGGCCTATTTGAAGGCGGCAGCCGCATGGATCCCCAGTCGAACTCGTTTTTCTTGGTCTTCGGGGGGCCGGTCTAGGAAGGCGGCAACTGGCTCATCTGAAGGGTACCGCTGGCCCATTTGAAGGCGGCAGCCGCGTGGATCCCCGATTGAACTCGTTTTTCTTGCAATTCGGGGGGCCGGTCCAGGAAGGCGGCAGCCGACCCATCTGAAGGTGGCAGCTGCATGGATGCCCGGTCGAACTCATTTTTCTTGGTCTTCGGGGGCCAGTCCAGGAAGGCGGCTGCAGGCCCATTTGAAGGTGGCAGCCGCGTGGATCCTTGGTCGAACTCGTTTTTCTTGGTCTTTGGGGGGGCAGTCCAGGAAGGCGGCAGCCGGCCCATCTGAAGGTGGTAGCCGCGTTGATCCCTTGTCGAACTCGTTTTTCTTGGTCTTCGGGGGGCCGATCCAGGAAGGCGGCAGTCGGCCCATTTGAAGGCAGCAGCCACGTAGATCCCCGGTCGGATTCGTCTTTTCTTGGTCTTCGGGGGGGCACGGTAATTTGGCGAGAATTTTCCCGTTGAACCTGTTGGAAAAGTGGAGTGAAGGACTAGATCACTGGATTTAAGGGGTCGGGGATGAACTGTCTTGTTGTAAGCCCTTGCCATTTTTCTTTGATAAGTCTGGGTGTGGTTCAGCGCCCTCAACCTTCTTTCGTCAAGGAGGTTCAGTTGCAGTAGGCGCGATTCTGACCATTGATTATTGGAGTTTGCTGCTTCTTTGACGATGCGAAGGGATGGAAGTTCTACTTCCACTGGCAACACTGCTTCAGACCCGTATACCAACGAGTATGGCGTTGCTCCGGTAGTGGTCTGCAGGGATGTCCGGTAGGCCCAGAGTGCGTGTGGGAGTTGGTCATGCCAATCTTTGTGCGTTCGGACCATCTTCTTGAGAATCCGGACTAGCGTCTTGTTAGCTGCTTCAACTGCTCCATTCATCTGTGGTCGGTAGGGGGATGCCCTTAGGTGACGGATGTGACACTGCTCGAGATAGCTGGTGACCTGCTTGGCTGTGAAGTTGGTGCCGTTATTGGTCACTACCATGAAGGGGATGCCATACCTGGTGACGATGTTGTTGCGCAAGAACTTCTAGGTGGCGGCTATCGTGACCGTCTTGTAGGATACTACCTCCACCCACCTGGTGAAGTAATCGATGGCCACCAGTATATACCTTTGTCCATTGGTGCCTGTTGGCCATGTCTAGGGCCCACATGGAGAATGGCTAAGGAGAAGCCATGTTGTATAATTCCTTGGGGGGTGCATGGATGAGGTTTCCATGTACCTGGCACTGGTGGCAGCGATGGATGTATGCAATGCAGTTCGCTTCCATTGTGCTCTAGTAGTAGCCTTGGAGCCTGATCTTTTTCGCCAGGAGGATCCCGTTCATGTGGGATCCGCAGACACCTTCATGGATTTCCTACATAATTGTACGTGCCTCAGGCGAGGTTACGTATCGGAGGAGAGTCTGGTTGTGAGATCTTTTGTAGAGCTGTCCCCCACTGAAGACGTAGCCTACTGCCAGTTTTGACAACATACATCTGTCTTTGATGGTAGCCTCTGGGGGGAACTTTCCAGTCTCCAAGAAGGCTTGTATATCTGAATACCATGGGCGGTCCTCTTGCTGTGAGTTCTCCAGGTTATCATCTGGGGACCTATGATCTGTATTGTTTGGTTCGTCAGTCGGAACTAGTTCTCTGGGTTGGTCGACAGTCTGCTGGTTGCTGGTGCGGCTATCTAGAGGTAAAGCTGTGGGTCTGGCGTTGGCCTATCTAGGGACTTTTGTAAGGTGGTAGAAATCCTTGCTGTAGGCCGGTTGGTGAAGTGTTGTGACTTCTATAGCAATGCTCTGCCCTTCCGTGACCATTACCCATGAGGCTAGGACGGCTAGAGCGTCTGCGTATTGGTTACGCTTGCGGCTGATGTGTTGGAAGTGGACAAACCGGAAGTCTCTTGCTAATTGTAGTACGAGTTCCTGATATGTCTGAAGCTTGGGGTCTCGGGTTTTCCATCTGTTGAGGGTTTGAGAAATTACCAGCATGGCATCGCCGAATACTTGTAGATGGGTAACCCAGAGTTCCAGTGCAAGTTGTAGCCCCATGATACAGGCCTCGTATTCTGCCTCATTGTGTGAGCATGTGAAGAGAAGCCGCTTGGCTATGGGTAGCATCCTTCCTTGAGGATCCACTAAGACGACCCCTACCCCACGACCTTTGGTATTGACTACTTCGTCAAAGTACAAGGTATGGGGTTTTGGTTGGTTAGGGTCTAGCTGGTCCAGATCTAGTTGGTCTGGATTCAGCTCGTTGATGGTGAAGAAGGGCTCATTAGGGAATGAATCTTCTAACGGTTGGTAATCTGGCAAGGGCTAGTGGGCCAGTTGGTCGGCCATGGCTTGGGCCTTCATGGATTTCTGGGATACGTACCTGATGTCGAATTCCATGAAGAGCATCTGCCATTTCACACATCTGCCTACCAAGGCGGGCTGGTCGAAGAGGTAGCGCAGGGGATCTAGGTGGCTGAGCAACAAAACTGGGTAGACCACCAGGTAGTGTCGTAGCTTTTTCATCGTCCAGACTAGCGAGAGACAGTACTTTTCAATCAGCTCATATCTTTCTTCTACCTCAGTAAACTTTTTATTGAGGTAGTATATGGCCTGCTCGATCCTGCCGGTGGTGTCATGTTGGCCCAATATTGCGCCCATGGAGGAAGCTGTTACTGACATGTACAAGAAAAGCGGTCGTCCGGGGTGAGGTGGTACGAGAACCGGCGGTTGGGACAGCTGATGCTTGATGCGGTCGAAGGCAACTTGGCATTCTATTGTCCATGTGAAGCTGGTGTTTTTCTTCAACAGTTTGAAGAAAGGCTCGTAGATCGGCGTGAGGCGTGAGATGAAACGTGCGATGTATTGTAGCCATCCTAGCAAGCTCCGTATCTGTTGTTCCGTCTGTGGTGGAGGCATGTCTAAGATTGTTTTTGCCTTGTCGGGATCTACCTCGATGCCCTGTTTGCTGATGACGAAGCCGAGGAGCTTCCCAGTGGTGGCCCTGAATGTTGATTTTGACGGGTTCAATCTAAGCTTGTACTTCCTTAGGTGCTCGAACGGTCTTCTTAAGTGGTTGAGATGTTGCTGATGAGTGTGCACCTTCACTACCATGTTGTCAATGTAGACTTTGACTTCTTTGTGCATCATGTCATGGAAGAGGGTGGTCATGACACTTTGGTAAGTAGCACCTGCATTTTTAAGCCCGAATGGCATCACCCTGTAACAGAAGATGCCCCAAGGGGTTGTGAATGCTGTTTTCTCCTTGTCTTCCTCTGCCATGAGGATTTGATTGTATCTGGAGAATCCGTCCATGAAGGAATATACCTCGTACTTGGCGGCGTCATCTACTAAGACATCTATGTGTGGTAGTGGGAAGTCATCCTTGGGGCTAGCTTTGTTGAGGTCCCGATAGTCTACACACATGCATACTCGCCCATCTTTCTTTGGGACGGGTACCATGTTCGCCACCCATTCTGGATAGAAGATAGGCTGGAGGAATTGGACGTTTAACTACTTGTGGACTTCTTCCTTCAGCTTCTGGGCCCATTCCTGTCACATTCGTTGGGCTTTTTGCTTCACAGGTCGGGCTTCCGGTTTGAGGGGTAGTCGGTGGACTACAACCCGTTCGTCCAAACTGGGCATGTCTTCGTAATCCCATGCAAACACCTCTATGAATTCACGTAGGAGTGTGAGGAGTTGTTGCCGGTAAGGCTCAGGCACTTCTTTGCTAATTTTTGTTTCTTTTGGATGTTGTTCATCCCTAAGGTTTACAAGTTCAATTTCATCAGTAGACGTTATGCTAGTAGATTCGGGCTGTTGGACCCATGGGCCTTCTTCTTCAGACTCTTGATAAGGATTGTTGATGTCTTCTGTGGCTTGTTGACCCTCGGGTTGAAGGGGCACTGGATGATGGGCCTGGTGGGAGCGATGTCCATGGTCTTCCAGCTGGGTGCCGGATAAGAGGACTGGCTGCCGTTTTGAGGTAGCAGTGAACCTCGGGAGTGCTTCTAGGGAGACGGTGGTGGACCTGCCGTACCCGTTTACCTTAGGTGTCATGCCATCAGACTCCATCTGTTGTTCTGGCCGCCGGGCATTCAAGGAAGACGAGGGACAGAATGCCCCTAGTTCTGTCCCTCTGGGAGGAACCAGTTGCTTGGTGGATAGGAGGTGGAAACCGGATGGAGTCCCGGACAGAAAGGCAGTAGACTAGTTACATTCGCCTACTTGAGTGACTGTGGCAAAGTAGGGGTAGAATGCCCCTAGTTCTGCCCTGTAATGTTGGCCAGTATTCTGCTTGTGAAAAATGTTGCCTAGACTGAGTAGGCTGGCTACTCCGACTCCGTGATGTGGCACCCCTGATGAGGGTTGATGGTTTTCGGTTGATTTAACTGGTGCCCGGGGGATCCGTTGTTTGCTGTGCTGAGCGAGAGACTTGGTATGATTGCCAAGTCCCGATTGACTTAGTCGGGTTGCCAAGTCAGTGGCTGCTGAGGACGTAGCTATCGGCGCACTTGTGCGTGGGATGCCAAGCCCTGCCGTTGAAGGAACGGGTTTCGGCGTGAGTCGTCTGGAAGCCATCAGGCTTGCTTCTTGATGTTGATGACCTACAAGCCTGGAGTGTCCCCACCTAGGTCATTAGGTGGGTGTTGCAGTGCTAGGTTGAAGGAGAGGGGGAAGGAGCGCAACTTGTCGTCTCCTTTCCCTGTATAAACTAGTTGGACGCAATGTCTGTTCCCAAGGTTCCTCCCTGTAGAATGGGTGATGGTGAGGGAGGTCGGTGAAGGGCTGGATCCTCAGTGCATACCGAGGATTCTCCGAACATTTGCAACAAACTGTCCTCTGGCTCCTGGCTTGGCTATGGGTTGTCCTCCTAGGGTTCCATGCACCTAGACAGATAGTCGAAGGCGGTCGGGTTTGGGAGACCCAATGGTGAGGTGATGGCCGGTTCCGGTGTCGGTTGTTGTGACCTAGAAGATGCTATAGCAGCTACAGATTGTCCCGGGTGGTAGTAGCTCTCCGCTAGTATGACAATGATGTCCCCTTTCCATAGGAACTTAAGCATCCTATGAAGGGTGGAAGACACAATGGAATTTTGGTGGAGAAATGGGCAACCCAGGATAAGATTGTAGCTTGGGGGAATGTCTACCACGTGCACAGGAACCTCGAAGGTGGCTGGTCCGATGACAAGGGGGAGGACGACTTCACCTTTGGCTTTGTGAAGAGTGCTGTCGAACCCTCTCATCACCCGGTCGGTGGGGAGCAAGTCTTGCTCTTTGATTCCCAGCTTGTGTAGGACTTGTAGCAGGCATAGGTTTAGCCCGGATCCGTCGTCGATCATTACCATGGGGATGCAGAGGTCCTTATATTGTACCCGAATGTACAAGGACAGGTTGTGGTTGGTCCCAGCCGGTGAGAGGTCTAGATCTGAGAAGTAGACGAAGGAGGGGACCGTTACTATGGCCACCATTCCTTCTATGGCCCCGGGAGCGAGACCTTGGTCCACTTTGGCTATCTGCAGCGCTTTGAGGAGAGTTTCCCGGTGCTCGGTAGAGGATCGGAGCAGATCCCATAGGGAGATGTCAGCACGTATCCCTTGCATCTGGATTGACAGGTCCGGGAGTGGCTGCGACTGGGTGGTCGATGCTGAGGAGGCGGCTGCCGGTACTACAGAGGTGGCAGCCGGTTGCCGATTGCCGGTTGAAGTTTGTCCTGCAGTTCCCGGGATGGAGATACCTCCAGGGTGCGACTTTGGCTGATATACCTGGCCAGACCTGGTTATAGCCGTACATGTGGACGGTTGTTCTATCCCTTTGCCTTTGTGTTGTTCAGAAGTGAGTGTGGCTGGAGGGGAGGGCCTGGTGAACTGTTGCTTTGCCAGGTGCGCTTGGAGTGGTGCCAACGTTGCAGCTGCTGGAGAGACCATGCCAACTGAAGTGCCGGTCGTGGGACAAAGCCGGCGGCTGAGGCTTTGGGGATTCGAGGTACCATCGGGATGACTGCCCTGACTGGGGCAGCGGGTGAGTAGAGAATTACCTTGGGCTCAGCCCGTATGGTTGTCCCGACAGCCCACTCTCTTGACACGGCAACCGGTTCTCTTGACACGACAATCGTGGGTGCCACCCGAACGAAGAATTTTCCTGCTGGTGGGGATGACGCCTGCTGCGGTGTAGGCTTTGAAGACTTCTTCCTTCTCTGGTGGCCGCTGATGGTGAGGATGGAAGTCCGGAGTTGTTGGTAGTATGGCCGGAGCTCCTCCAGCGTCGGTGGATGGTCGGCTGGACGGATGAGGTTGACGGGGTTCAGCAAGGGAGTTCTTGCATCTAGCGGCCGTGCCGAAGGGAGGGATCCGTAGCATGGCCAGTGGACCTGTGGTATTCGCAGTATTGCTATGAATTGTACCAGGTAGGAAGAACAGCTGGAGGTGGCTTGATAGGGGGGAGCGTGAGTAGCGCCTGGGCTCGACGGAATACCTGGCTCAGCGGTTCAAAGAGGCATGTATTCCGTTATGCATGGTTGTTGTGGCTGCGGGGGCGGCTGGCTTGGTCCACGCTATTGCTAATCGGGGCGTTGTTGGTTAACACCTGTGCGATCTCCATTTTGTCCCTAGTTTCTCTGTTGAGAAGTTGTCAGGGACGTTGCCTGCCCTTACTAGGGGGCCAATGGATCGGATGTGGCTACCAGGTGTGGAGCCTTTGGCCTCCAAGGTTGTTGATTCGGGGCCGCTTGGGTGGTGTAGACTGGCTGCTGAACCGAAGTGATTGCAGGCGGATTGTACTCTTGGGCTGGGGCGTACACCTGTTGTGGTTGGTATGGTGGTGGTGTTGTTGCCACAATGGTCATGGGAGATGGATGGATGTTGTCATTCCTCCGGGGGCCGCGGTTGTTCCCCATGTTGTCGCCCGTGGCCAGTGGTTGGGGACGTATGTTTCCTCCTGGGTTGGCTCCGAATGGAAGAGTTGAGAATCTCCCTGACTTCAAGAATCCTTCCAGGCGGCTACCAGCTTTGATTAACTGGGAGAAAGTTGAGTATGACTCGATGCAAAGAAGGGCTGCTAATGATGGTTGAGCACCTTGCACAATTATGTCTAGTGAGTCTTCTTCCGCAGGTTTGTCCCAGATTTGGGACACCAGGGCCTGCCACCTACCGACATAGCCACTGAATGGCTTGTTCTCAAGTTGGCAAAGGCAACAGAGATCTTCCAACTTTGGTGCTAGGTCTAAGTTATATGCATACTGTTCCTGGAACACGTACGCCAGCTGTTCCCAGGTGTAGATTTTTGTTAAGTCCAAGGACATGTACTAGGAAAGTGCAGGTCCTTGGAAAGATTTCTGGAACAGTCAAACGAGGAGCTTCTCCTTGTGTTGCAATGCCGCCATGTCTCCGCAGAAGGCTCGGAGGTGCGTGCGAGGGTTCCCATGCCCATTGTATTTAACCAGTTTGGGCATCTTGAAATCGAGAGGGAGCGTCGCTTCGAGATAGAAACAAAGGTTTTGGAAGGCACAGGAAGGTTCCGGTGGGCCAGACTTCATGCTCCGGAAGGACACCTCTAGTTCGGCTATCCTCTGCAGTAGATGCCCTTGCAGGTTGGGCACTAGGGCGGCAGCAGTGGTGGCTGCCGGCTAGAGTGGTGGCGGGCCGAATGGGTCAGCGACGGGAGTGGTGATGACATCGTATTCTTCTGAGTGTGGCCTCTCCGGGACACAGATGGTTGGCATAGGGGGGATTACTGAACCAATCCCTTGCTGTTGATAACACGCCAACTGGTGAGCCAGGAGGGTTTGCTCGAAGTGTCCCGGTCGAGGTGGGAGGAAGGTGTCGGTTGCTCCTATGCCCTCGGTGTTCGAGGGTGGTTGGTACGACGGGCTGGTGCTCCGTGTGGGAGCCGGCCTGTTACCTTTAGTTTCAGTGGTTGGAAAAGTGGGCAGCGTAGGATGTACCGTGGCATTGTCAAATGCCATGGCCGTAGACAGGTCTGGTGCCCTTGGTTGGTCTGTGGCTCCAGCAGGCATGATGATTGGCCGGGTGAAGTTCGTTCGGGTGACGACAGGCAGCGGCGGGCCGAAGACCATGGACAGCGGCACAGAATTTGTCGTAGCGATGGAAGGGGATGATCCGGAAGCCACAGCAGAACCGGTGGCCATGGCTCTTGCTTGTGAGCGAGTTAGGACAGGGGGAGCTAGCGGGGTCCGGAACCGGCAGGGCAGAGGTCCATGAAGAGATGGTGCCCAGAGAACCACAGGGGTTCGTAAAGATCTGTAGGGGTCAGCAGGGATCTGTAGAGATACCAAAGAAGGGTGATACGGTTCAATGCATTTGAAAGCGGCTTCGCTTAACAAATGCGACAAATATACTAGCAATCTTAACAGAAAACAAAAGACTGACTACTAAAGAGCCTTACGAGCAAGAGTTTGAGCCACTTAATCGATAAAAATGCAGCGAGTCTCCCCAGCGGAGTCTCCAAAAATCTGTACCCTCTCTTTCATCCGGCAATCACCTGGAAGCCCACGGGTTTCCACCGGCCCCGCTGGTGGATGGGCCGAGGTACAGAGAATTGAAATGTGTTTGTGTGAGCGCATCACCATGTGCGGTTGATGGCTCATTGAATGGAGTCGCCACCTTATTTTTGGGTAGAAAACAAGAAAAACCAGATGGGAAAGTGCCCTTCCACCATCGAAATGATAAAACCACGAGAATTACGTAAAATCGTGTAACATGAGAGAACTGGATACGGGGCTCAGGGTACTATTGGGGAAGGTGTTAGGCAACCCTAGAAAACCTGGGCAATCCCGGCCTCTTTCTGGCTCTAAAATGGAAAACTACGATAGTCAGTCTGGCCACACGTGACCTTATACTGAAAAACTTTCCAGGGCCGCCGGACAGCTGGTTGGATATACCGGATGCCACGTCCTATCCCCATAATAGATATGAGAACTTGCATTATTACTTGGCCGGAGGTAGGTTGACTGATTCCCTGAACCATCTGCGCAAAGATGGGTTTTTGGGGAACCGGTGGCCAGTTATTTGTACCGGCTTGCTACCGGCAAGCCGGTTGGTTCCCCGAACCATCTGTGTAAAGATGGGTTTTCGGGGAACCGGTGGCCTGTTATTTGTACTAGCTTGCTAGCGACAAGCCAGTTGGTTCCGCGAACCATCTGTGTAAAAATGGTTTTCAGGGAAACGGTGGCCGGTTATTTGTATCGGCTTGCCGGCGGCAAGCCGGTTGGTTCCCCGAACCATCTGTGAAAAGATGGGTTTTCGGGGAACCGGTGGCCAGTTATTTGTACCGGCTTGCCGGTGGCAAGCTGGTTGGTTCCCCGAACCATCTATGTAAAGATGGTTTTCGTGGAACCGGTGGCCGGTTATTTGTACTGGCAAGCCGGTTGGTTCCCTGAACCATCTGTGAAAAGATGGGTTTTCGGGGAACCGGTGGCCAATTATTTGTACCGGCTTGCCGGTGGCAAGCTGGTTGGTTCCCCGAACCATCTATGTAAAGATGGGTTTTCGTGGAACCGGTGGCCGGTTATTTGTACCGGCTTGCCAACGGCAAGCCGGTTGGTTCCCCGAATCATCTGTGCAAATGTTCTTTGTTAAAGCATGGGGGTTTTAACAGAGGGCTTGTATTTTCCAGAAAACTAGAATCGTCGGGTTGTGCTTCTTCGTACACCCGAACGACCACTGTCGGCTTCATTGTCGATGGCGTCATCCTAAAAATCTTTCTGGGGCATTGGGAGGGTAGACTTGCGCCTCCCGGAAAAGAAACAGGAACTGTCAGGTAGTACATGTTCGTAGACCTGAACAGCCACCGCCGGCTTCCTTGCCGACGACGTCATCCCGGAAATCTTTCTAGGGCATCGGGAGGGTAGACTTACGCCTCCCGGAGAAGAAACGGGCACCGTTGGGTTGTACGTTTTCGTACACCCGAATGGCAACCGCCGGCTTCCTTGCTGGCGACGTCATCCCGGAAATCTTTCCGGGGCATCGTGAGGGTAGATTTACGCCTCTCGGAAAAGAAACGGGCACCGTCGGGTTGTACATGTTCGTACACCCGAACGGCCATCGCGGGCTTCCTTACCGACGGTGTCTTCTTGGAAATCTTTCCGGGGCATCGGGAGGTATACTTACGCCTCCCGGAAAAGAGACGGGCACCGTCAAGTTGTACGTGTTCTTACGCTCGAATGGCCACCGTCGGCGTCCTTGTCGGCGACGTCATCCCAGAAATTTTTCTGGGGCATCTAGAGGGTAGACTTAAGCCTCCCGGAAAAGAGATGGGCACCATCGGGTTGTACGTGTTCTTACGCTCGAACGGCCACCGTTGGCGTCCTTGCCAGCGGCGTCATCCCGGAAATCTTTCCGGGGCATCGGGAGGTTGGACTTACGCCTCCTGGAAAAGAAATGGGCACCATCGGGTTGTACATGTTCGTACACCCGAATGGCCACTGCCGGCTTCCTTGCCAGCGACGTCATCCCAGAAATCTTTTCGGGGCATTGAGAGGGTAGACCTGCGCCTCCCGGACGAGACATGCGAAGATCGAGTGAACACGCCTAAAGACTTGTTGGGAAACTCATAGTTTCCATGTAAAAGGGCCTAACGAAAGGGTCATGGCCGAAACAAACTTGACCGTGCTGGGTGGATTCACCCAGTCGAGAGGGCGGCCACTGGTACCTTCGGATGTATTTCTGAAGGAATGATACCCAGGACCGTCCTCCATCCGTTCCCTTGCAGGGGAAAGGTGTTACATGGTCGGGGCTCTAGAAAACATTGTAAAGGCATACGTAGAAAAATGGCGAGGGTGGAGGAAGGGCTTACCTACAGAGGGTCGTTGGTGGTGATCGGAAGTCCTCGCTCCAGTGCGGCGAACGGGCATCGGGACCACGAGCGTCTCCCTTCAGAATGAAGGTTTCTCCGAGGGGTGGAAAGCTATTTCTCAAGAGGGTGTCTGCTTGTTGAAATGGGTGGAAGGCCCATTCTTTTATAAGGGGTCGCCTTCCTTCTTTGGGGTGCCCGAAGATGGAAGGTGGCGTGATCCTGGGTTTAATTACGCGGTCTGCATAATTGATTGATTTGGCTTGCCTTTCTGGGTAGCTAACTAGCAGTCGCTACGTGGCAGGCGGAGGCCGGCTGGTCGCCCGATCATTTTCACCAAATGGGGGTTTTTGGGGATTCGGGTGCCGCTTCCTTGAAGCGGCTTGCCGGTGGCTAGCCAGCTACATCCCCCCAACTTTTCACCAAATGTGGGTTTTTGGGGGATCCAGGTGCTGCTTCCTTGAAGCGGCTTGCCAGCGGCTAGTTGGCTACATCCCCCCAACTTTTCACCAAATGAGGGTTTTTGGGGGATCTGGGTGTTGCTTCCTTGAAGCGACTGGCCGACTATATCCCCCCAACATTTTCACCAAATGTGGGTTTTTGGTGGATCCGGGTGCCGCTTCCATGAAGCGGCTTGCCGGCGGCTATCCGACTACATCCCCCCAACTTTTCACCAAATGTGGGTTTTTGGGGGATTCGGGTGCCGCTTCCTTGAAGCGGCTTGCCGGCGGCTAGCCAGCTTCATCCCCCCAACTTTTCACCAAATGTCGGTTTTTGGGGGATCCAGGTGCCGCTTCCTTGAAGCGGCTTGCTGGAGGCTAGCCGTGTAATTCCCCCTTTAAAGTTCGCTTAAGCATGGGGTCAACATATAGTTTTAGTTAGTTTTATTTAGTAGTCTTTGTTGCCTTCATAGTTTTTATAGTTTCATTTTAGTATTTTGCTAAGTATGGGGGATTTGTTCAAACTCAAAATGTGCATTTTATTGATATTAAATCATGTGTTTTAATGAGTTTTATTTGCATTTTACATAGAATTATGATCATTACAAGGTTAACTATACTTTTGAGCAGTATGCACGATTATTCACTTTAATGACGCATGAATTATGTTTTGAGTCGTTAATTATGTTTATGTTTATTACCTATTGAGAAAGGAATGCATGATTGACATTTGACTCTTTAGGTTGCTAATAGAATGATTAATATACAAAGAAAAACTCATGATTTATGCTTAAATGCAAGTCCGAGGGTAAATAGCTTAACTCTTGGACCATACTGTGAACATTAAGGGTTTACCTACGAACTTATGAGAGAGTAAACTAGTTTACCCTCAGACCTGTACCCCATGTAACAGAGCAAGGAAATTCGATAAGTAACTATAAGAATCGCATAACAGAGCAGAATTAAATATTAATTCAACTACAGCTCCACCATGAAGAACGTGGATGGATAGGCTGAAGTAGTGGATTGCATGGGCTAATCTCACATGTCTGGATGTGCACCATGCCCTTGTTAATTGCCAACTCATGAACTGCCAATCCTCCCATCTATAAAATAGTCCCGTAGCCATGAAACTAAACCCCCCCTCTCTTCTTCCTTCATCCGCCATTTACAGAGCATTTTCCATCTTCTCCACCTTCCAACATCCACCCACTCATCTCTTCTGAGAGGAGATTGACGACCTCCTCTTCTCCAACCATTCGTGTAGTATATTTGCTGTTCTTTTCTCAACCTAAGCGTATCCTTGAAGGAGAGACTCTCAACGCCGGCTGCTTCCTCCTCTGTTCCTTGGTGTAATTGCAGATTGATGCTCCAAAATCTCACTGCAAGGTTGAAAGGAAGGCCTACCAGATTGATGATCTAGTGGACCAGAAGTAAAGACAAAGAGAAGTTCCCAACCTAAGCAAATTTCGAAGGGAGGAATTATAGTGAAGCATTAGGTGTTCTTTCCATTTTTATTTTCTTTATTTTACTTTATGTTTTTACAACTATACTCAAATCTACAATCACACACTTTATCAACTTAGTTACAGTAATTAGAATATATTTTTATATCTGCTGTAATGTTGAATGTTGCATTTATACTTTTACAAGTTGTTTGTATTGTACTGTGTTTCTTGTATTGTATCATGTGTTGTGTTTTGAAATATATAAAATGACCAAAAATATAATCATTCAACTCTTAGAAGTTTTAGCCAATTTGAATCGTGCTGTTTTTACATTTGAAACTCACAATTATCGCACTACCCACATGTAAGTTCGAGGGTAGAGATGTTTACCCATGAGCTACCTCGAGGGTTAAGTGCTTCTTCTATATAGAACGTTAAATTTTATGCAAACTGAAGGGTATACTATCAAAGCTTAAGAAGAATTAAATATTTGGAAGTAAAATGCTCTGGAAAGTGTAACACAATCGGTATTTAAAGACCATCCTAGTGATTAATTGGAATAAGGCAACTGTGACATTTCTTATAAGATATTTAATCAATTGTTTCACTTAATTGAAGTCACCAATTCAGCTAGACACCAAGAAAAAACGAATCCCTATGGACAAACCCGTACTTGCACACTAATTACTTCCGAACCAGTGCACTTGCGATGAATTAAAATATTTCACACACACAATATATATAAGAAAAGAATTACAAGTGTCAGTGGCAGAGTAAACAACATGCTTGCATAAGGAAAGTTCCTAAAATTTTGTGTCGAATGATTATGATTCATAGAAGATTTTCTTACAAAATTATTTTTAATTGAGTTAACATTATTGGTTAGACTTGTTTGAGAATCAAAACCTAAACTAGTAGTTATTTTACTAGAATTTGGGTTGTCTCTAAATGATTTAAGACCTTTTGTCCTTTAACCCATTTCTTAAGATTCTCCTTAGACTCATGCAGTTTTGAATTTAAACTAGCATTTTTAGATTTCAAAGTAGAAATTTCTATATTAGACATAGACTTAAATTCAAAAATCAATTTAATTTTAGACATATATTTTTCTACATCCGAATTTAACTCTATTACAAATAAAGTCAAATCTTCTATCCCATTCTGTAACTTATTCTTAGTTACTTCAAGTCCAGTAATTGTAATCTTATTCTTATGCTCTTTAGACTTTAACTTTTGATACTTAGTAGCTAACTTATTATATTCATGCAACAATCTAGAGTCATCATCATCAAAATATTCAATATTTAAATCAAAATCAATGCTTACCTTTGATGTGGTTGCCATGAAAGCCAAGTTAGCAAGATTTTCCAAATCTTCTTTAGCATCAGAACTTGAACTAGAACTGGAACTCTCACTCTCACTCTCACTCTCTAAAGAAGTTGAATCATCCAAGGTTGCTTGCAAAGCCTTCTTCTTTTTGAAGCTTTTTTTACTCTTCTTATTTTTGACCTTCTTATCCTTGGATTTCTTGATATCAACTTGCTTTTCTTGCTTGGTTCTCAAAGGGCAATTGTAATTGAAGTGCCCTTACTTGTTGCTCATGTAGTAAGTAGGAACTTCAATTTTCTCTTTATTTTTCTTGGAGCTATTTGCCTTCTTAGAATTTCTCCTCTTTCTCCAAGCTTTCTTAAACTTCTTGGCCAACAAAACAACATCTTCATTTGTGTCACAATTAGATTCAGAAT
The DNA here is from genome assembly GCA_024699675.1 of Amphibolis antarctica. NCBI lineage: Eukaryota > Viridiplantae > Streptophyta > Magnoliopsida > Alismatales > Cymodoceaceae > Amphibolis > Amphibolis antarctica. The sequence continues at coordinate 15,912 of JAMKPZ010002911.1, forward strand.
TAGAACTTGCATTGAAAGAAATGTTTTTCTACTTGTGACTCCTATTTTTTCCATCCTGTTGATTGTACCCTCTCTTTCATCCGGTTGTCACCCGAAAGCCCATGGATCGAGGTACAGAGAATTGAAAGGTGATTGTGAGAGCGCATCACCACCTCGGGTGGATGGCTCGTTGAACGGAGTCGCCAACTTATTTTTGGGTAGAAAACATGGAAAACCGGATGGCGAAGTGTCCTTCCACCATCAAAACAATAAGTCCACGAGAATGACGTAAAATTGTGTAATGCTATACGAAACATGAGAGAATTGGATACGGGACTCAGGGTACTATTGGGGAAGGTGTTAGGCACCCCCAGACAGCTCGGGCAATCCCGGCCTCTCTCCGGTTCGAAAAACGGAAAACCATGACAGTCAGCCTGGCCAAACGTGGCCTCATCCTGGAAGGCTTTCCAGGGGAATGGAAAATTATCCGGTGACTGGGAACCGCCAGGGTCTACATACTCGTATGCCCGAACGACTGACGTCGGCAAGGATGCATGCCAGTGGCGTCATCCCAGAAGCCTTTTGGGGCATCAGGAGGGTAGTCTTACTCCTCCCAGAGACTTAGAATCGTCGGGTTGTACATGCTCATACGCCCAAACGATTGATGCTGGCAAGGATGCATGCTGGCGGCATCATCCCGGAAGCCTTTTTGAGGCATTAGGAGGGTAGTCTTACTCCTCCCGGAGATCGGGAACCGTCGGGTCGTATATGCTCGTACACCCAAATGGCCGATGCTGGCAAGGATGCATGCCGGCGGCGTCATCTTGGAAGTCATTCCAGGGCATCGGGAGGGTAGTCTTACTCCACTCAGAGATCGGGAACTGTCGGGTCATACATGCTTGTACGCCTGAATGGCCGACGCTGGCAAGGATGCATGTCGGTGGCGTCATCTCGGAAACCTTTTCGGGGGACCGGGAGGGTAGTCTTACTCCTCCTGGAGATCGGGAACCATCAGGTCGTACATGCTCATACGCCCAAACGGCTAACGTCGGCAAGGATGCATGCCGGCGGCGTCATCTCGGAAGCCTTTCCGGGGCATCGGGAGGGTAGTCTTACTCCTCCCAGAGATCGGGAACCGTTGGGTCGTACATGCTAGTACACCTAAACGGCCGATGCTGGCAAGGATGCATGCCAGCAACGTCATCCTGAAAGCCTTTTCGGGGCATAGGGAGGGTAGTATTACTCCTCCCGGAGATCGGGAACCATCAAGTTGTACATACTCGTATGCCCGAACGACCGACATCGGCAAGGATGCATGCTGTCGGCAAGGATGCATGCTGGCGGCATCATCTTGGAAGCCTTTCTAGGGCATCGGGAGGGTAGTCTTACTCCCCCCGGAGATCGGGAACCGTCGGGTCATACAGGCTCGTACGCCCGAATGGCCGACGCTGGCAAGGATGCACGCGGGCGGTGTCATCCCGGAAGCCTTTCCGGGGCATCGGGAGGGGTAGTCTTAGGGAAATGGCCTCTTGGTCGGCTTGTAGGGAGTACGTCTGAGAAGCCAGCAGCCGGGCTGTCTGAAGGCGGTGGCTGCTATGATCCCCGGTTGAGTTTGTCTTTCATGACCATGGGGAGCTAGCCTCTTGGTTAGCTTGTGGGGAACTGGCTTGTTGAGTCTGACCATTGGCGACTACCGAGTGCATGAAATGGGACGGAGGGGTAGAATGCCCCTAGTTCTGCCCCGAGGTGCAGGTCTTCTGGAGGAGTTAGCGGATTTCTGGGTGGAAGTGCTAACGGTCGGTTGGACAGTACGCGGAAATTGAGTAAACCCCCAGAAGAAGAAGTGGTGAGTTGGTCTTTCATGGCCATGGGGAGCCGGTCTAAAAAGCCGGCGGCCAACCTGTCTAAAGGTGGCAGCAGCGATGATCCCTCGGTTGAGTTTGTCTTTCATGGCACTGGGGAGCCGGTATGAGAAGCTGGCGGCCAGCCTGTTTGAAGGCAGTGGCCGCTATGATCCCCAGTGAAGTTTTTCTTTCATGACCATGGGGAGCTGGCCTCTTGGTCAACTTGTGGGGAACTGGCCCATTGAGTCTCACCATTGGCGACTGCCAAGTGCGTGAAAGGGGACAGAGGGGCAGAATGCCCCTAGTTCTGCCCCGAGGTGTAGGTCTTCTGGAAGAGTTAGCGGATTTTCGGGTGGAAGTGTCGGTGGCCGGTTGGACAGTACTCAGAAATCGTGTAGACCCCTAAAAGAGGAAGTGACTAGTTGGTCATTCATGGCCATGGGGGGCAGGTCTGAAAAGTCGGCGGCCGACCTGTCTGAAGACGGCGACCGTGATGATCCCCAGTCGAGTTTGTCTTTCATGGCCCTGGGGAGCCAGTTTGAGAAGCCGATGGTCAGCCTGTTTGAAGGCGACAGCCGCTATGATCCCCGGTCAATTTTTCTTTCATGACCATGGGGAGCTGGCCTCTTGGTCAGCTTGTGGGGAACTGGCCCATTGAGTCTCACCATTGGCGACTGCCAAGTGCGTGAAAGGGGACAGAGGGGCAGAATGCCCCTAGTTCTGCCCCGAGGTGTAGGTCTTCTGGAAGAGTTAGCGGATTTTCGGGTGGAAGTGTCGGTGGCCGGTTGGACAGTACTCAGAAATCGTGTAGACCCCTAAAAGAGGAAGTGACTAGTTGGTCATTCATGGCCATGGGGGGCAGGTCTGAAAAGTCGGCGGCCGACCTGTCTGAAGACGGCGACCGTGATGATCCCCAGTCGAGTTTGTCTTTCATGGCCCTGGGGAGCCAGTTTGAGAAGCCGATGGTC
>JAMKPZ010002913.1:0-28849 GCA_024699675.1 Amphibolis antarctica
TATGTTTACAAAGGGGCATACCAGATTACTTTCAATTCGAACTCCACCAAAGTTCTTGAACCTGCCAATTTCATCATGGTTGAAGAATTTTGATATGCCCGAATCTTCCATGACAGGAATAAGTACAACATCACCGAAGTAGCACCCAGGCTCCACTGTGATAACCTACAGTGCACATCTTTGGGCTTCAGTGTTCTTTCACCAAGTTTTCATAGAAGATAATTTACAACTTTACGGACATCAAAGAAAGCTTGTGTAAGCTACATTGAACAATGCATTAGAATTACGTCTATTTAAGAGTCTATCAGGGTAATAAATACCATTTTTTCGCATACTTTGACTACTTTGTGTGCAATTTCAAACAATGCCACAGGTATGAAGCTTCGATTCCAAAAGCTTCAGATTCCCATTAGGATTTTTTTTTGAAAATGTGAATGCCAATAAAATGCTACTTAATAGTGACAGTCATGGGTAACGACTTGCTGCATTGCAGGTCAAAATCCAACAGTAGAAAAAGGAAAGGAAGTGTTTATGCATTCCCACAGAAATTGGCACTCACCATACCCTCTTGTAGTTCTCTACACATACGCAGAGAGCGTAAACCAGGCTCCTTTGGTCTTTCCACCCCCTGAAATATGTTAAGATCACAACATACACACAACAAAGAAATTCATAAGTTGCAAAGGTAAATGATATTTCAGCCATCCTGAATTGCACAAACATAAGAAGATATCCTACTGATATCTCTTGTAAAAAGATGGCACTTACATAAGATAAGCATGGAAAAGGCACATAGAAATCGGAGAGAATTTAAACACAAAATCAACAAACCTTTGGGTAACCCCCAGGATCATGGGTGTCAATTCCAAGGAGGTGACCAAGACCATGGGGCATGAAAACAGCACCCAGACTCTTCGTCATCATCTCGTCAACATCACTTGAAAATGTGAAAGAAAAGCCTTAGGCAACAGACACTTTGTGATTATGAAAAACAAATAGTAATGAGTCAAATCCACCACCACTTACCCCATGATGATTTTGCCAGCCTTCAGTGACTCAAGAATAGTTCTCTCTGCAAGTCTGGAGCCAAACCCATCGTCAATACTAATTATAATGGTAAAAAAAACAAATTTCAAGGTAGAGTTCTGCAGGGCATGCCCTCCAATATTTCTTATCTAGTGAATAACTGATTGTCATAATTGGAATTATGCTGCAAATTTTCTGGATTTAGTAGTTCTCTAGAACTAAAAAGATGTAGTATATATTTGTATTGAAATATACTACGCTTTTCTCTGTTTACTACATTTTTTGCAATTTTTTTTGGAAGGAGCCATGGAAGTTCTTAGATTACCTAAGAAGTAAGAACAAAATTTTGTCAAAAAACTAGTCAACTACGATAAACTTATTTTTTCACAGAAAAAATGCTCGGAAAAATATTTAGAGGCTCATCTACTTAAACTAGTCCCAAATTAGATAAAAGAGAAGGGTTAACATTAGATAAGCAATCAACTATAAAAATTTGTCAATTCTTCATGAACATTGTTGGAACATAAAAAATGAGTGGAAGTTGTGTAACATTCATAAGCAAACAAGACTTTATATATAGAGACTAAATAGAAAAATCAAACATAACTCTAGCAATGTCTAAAGATCTATTTATTCATAAACTAACACTCTCTCTCAAGATAGTATTTAACTTGTAATAGACTCATACATAAACAAATTGTAACAAATTATACAAGAAAATACATAACAGACAAACTAATTAGAAATAGAAGCAATGTTGTACAAGCAAGAAAAATAGTCAAATCTTAGTTAACCACACTTTAATAGGAATATACATGATTTCATTGTTAACATCATTAGATTCAGTCAACATACACACACCTGCACATACTAATAGGTTGATTCATTATTGATATTATTAGACAAAATCAACATACGAATACCTACACTTATTATAAGTCTTATGCAAACTTGCTCTTACATATATTAATACAACTACCATCAATTATTAAATAAAGATAATAGGACAACACTATATAGCATTAAGACTGATTTTATGGACGACAAACTTTTGACAAAGTAGCATAGCTACAACATTGACACTTAACACAAACAAGGTATAACTAATTTAATTTGAGAGATTGATAATGAAGTATTAAACATTTCTTTTCTATCTTGTTTTTCCCTCATTTTTTAAACTTCCACTATATTTTTTATAACATAATTTTTTCTCACTTCCCCTCATCCTCTTTTCCTTTTTTTCTTTTTTTCCTTTTCTTTTTTTTCTTTTTCTCTTTCATTCTCCCTTCTCTTTTCTTTTTTTTCCTTTAGTTTCTTTTCTCTTTCTCCACCCCCCACCCCCCCACTTTTTCTTTTTCTTTTCTTTCTTCACATGCTCAACAATATTCCTTTTCTCAATTCTCTCTCTCTTTCTTTTTTACCTTTTTTCCTTTTCTTTTATTTTCCTTCTCTTTTTCTCAATTCTCTCTCTCTTTCTTTTTTACCATTTTTCCTTTTCTTTTATTTTCCTTCTCTTTTTCTCAATTCTTCTACAAGAGTGACATCGACAAGCATGAGAAAATGGAGCATCCAGATTAGATAGAGCTCAGGCTTAACTTTTCTATCTTCCATAATGCCTTTGCTAATTGTAAGGTCAAGGATACCCCTTGGCAAGAAAAGATGCCCAAATGGATTAGATGGAAACGCCCCAAAGGGGGGAGTGTAAAGTTTAATTCTAACGGTGCCTTTGTGTGACAGACACCATTGGAGGAGGTAGCCTACGTTCTAACACTAGACATTTTATAGCGGCTTATAGTTTCTTCTATGGGAAGGTTTCCTAACTCTTAAATGAAGCTCATGCTGTGTATGATGGCCTATGCCAATGTAGATTATTAAATATCCGTATAGAAGACTTGGTGGTTGAGAATGACACATTGATACTGCTTAAGGTAGTGCAAGATGATAAGTGCCTTGATAGGTTGATGGCTTGGTTTTGGATAGGCATGATAAACTAACTTAAGCATGTCACTTCTTTTCATCACATTTATTGGGAAGAAAAATTAAGTGGCAGATCTTTTGGCAAGGACGGCTCTGTGAAATCTAGTGTCATTCTCCGTTAGCAAATATGAAGATCTTATGCCTGAAGTTAAAAGTCAATCTACCCTAGATGCTTAGGGTATCCCTAGCTGTAGGTGGTAATGGCTTGTGGTTTTTCTCTTTTTTCCTTTTGGGTTTGGTTTCCTTTTTATCTTTTTTATGAGGTTTTAGTCTACTCCCCCTCATTTTATACTCTTCTTAATATTTGGGCCCCCACCTTATAAATAGATCGGGGATTTTACCTAAAAAAATCTACAAGAATAAAAATCTCACTTTACTCTCTCACATAGCATTCATTACACCATACGTAAGAGTCTAATTGAATATCAATTGCATACATTCAAGGGAAAAACTTCGTAAAAGCAATATAGTATTTCAAAGTTTAATGACTGGGTGTTAACTCAACGTGAGACTCAAAGGAAGGCTTGAAGAATAGATGTAACCAAGTTTAAAATGTACTATAAATTTCTTTGTGCATTTCTCATTGTTCCTTATCTTTTTACCTAAGATAAATCACAACTTCAAACAATGCTTGCTTCTTGAATATCATTATGAATCATTCAAGTAATATTTAATTTACTTAAAATTATTAATATTCACTATTCTTCCATTATAGTGAAACTATTTGCTCCTAATACAAGGATCTTCTCTAAGTTCATATTTGTTTGTCTTAGTTATGGAAGAAATAACTAAGAAAATTTAAAGAGAAATATCCTGATGAATGCAATTTGCTAATGGCAAAGTTTTAATTGATGAAAATAAGGCAAAAATTAGTTCTAACTTCTAAATCAGAATGATAGACAAATACTTTAGAGACTAGAAGATTTAAATTGAGTAGATCAAAAATTGAATATATGGAGTGTAGATTCAACAAAACTAAGTATAATAATGAAATTATAAAGTATTTAAGATCTACAATAAGTAACAATGATGAAGTGAAGAAATGTTTTTTAAGTATTAGGTGATAGGAGGATGTCCTTAAAATCAAAAGGAAAATTTTATAAAATTACTATTCATCTAAACTATATTTTATGGTTTAGAATGTTGGATTGTAAAGTGTGATTATATACAAAAATTTAATATTGTAGTGTTACGTATAGAATCCCTCATTGAATCATGTTTTGATGATGTCAAATATCTTATGATGTATGTGTATATAGTATACAAGACGTGATGAAGAAGGACTTGAAGAGTTGACACCGCAGCATACATAAAGGACATGAAGTCACAATGAAGGATGCAAATCATAAGGAATAAAGGCATGGAAAGATGAAGAAAAGTCACGTAAAAAGTGTTCAAACAAAAGGTTTGCACATTAGTTTAAGTCACATTTAATCTTTTAAAGCACACCAACTTTACTATAAACAAAGCAAAAACGGTATAACGAATTTTGTTATAATGATTTTGGCAGTTCTGACACTTTACTCTAAACATTACGACCACCACGGAATATTTTCCCTAAACACTACGACCACCACAGAATGTTTACCCTGAACATTCTGGATGCCTCGTAAGGTTTAATCTCACAAGTTTCACAAAGTAGTTACACTCTGACCTAAACATTACAGACACTATGATATGTTTACTCTGAACATTCCAAACACCTTGTAATGTTTAGACCCAAATTATTTCCTAAGTAGTCAACCTTAGAATTAAGCTTATCTACACTTTATACATCCAGACAGAAAAAATCGGAACATCATTCGGATATCCAAATGATTATCTGAAACTCTTTGTAATTATAACATCCCAAGAAAAACGGAAGTTCCGCCAAAGCCAAACTTAAGAAAAACAAAAGTTTTATCAAAGCCAAGCTTAGGAAGAAGTTTCACCAGAGCAATAGAAAATCTTGAAGTCCATAACTCCACGGCCTGCCGTAAAGTTAAGACCATAAGTCCACGATTTGCCGTATAGTTATCACATAATATTCACCTTTAGAAATTACACAAAAAATTATGACAGAAAAATTTGGAACATGATTTAGATATCCGAATGATTATCCGAATTTCTATGTAATTGATTTTATCCTAGAAATTCCTCTTAAGTCAAATTCGGTTAAACATTTTCAGCAAAACGTTATTCTAAATTTGATACTAAAATTCGGAATATAATTCATTATTCTGAATTAATATCCGATCTGAAAAATATAACCGTTGGAAAGGTCTGACCTGGTCAAACTAGCCATTAATGATCGTTTAAGCCTACCTAAATTATAAATAATCCCGAGATTAGAAATCCTAAAAAAACCTAATCTTTTAACACACGAACTAGTGCACTCAAACACTCACATCGAACAAGTTTTAATGCAGATTGATCAAATCTTTTGGGTTCTAAGTGTTTTTCTATTACTCAAGTTTCTTCCCCCTTCTCACTGAAAGCACTTACACTAGCACAAATTTTTTGATTGGTTTTCTAATTTGTTCTTAGGTTGGTTTGTTGAGTTTCTACCTTAAAACTCAAAAAGGAAGGTTGGTTTAAGGATTCTACCCTAAATCTTTGAGTTGGTTGAAGAGTTCTACTTTAAACTCTTGTTAGTTGGAGAGTTCTACCTTAAACTCTTGTTGATTGGAGAGTTTGACCTAAAACTCTTGGCTTTGTATAGGTTGGAGGATTTGACATTAAATCCTTGGTTGGTTAGAGGATTCAACCATAAATCCTTGGTGGGTTGAGATATTCTACCATAAACACCTGTGTAGGTTGGTTGAAGGGTGTGACCTTAAAGCCTTATAATTGATTGGCTTGGTGTTAGACCTTAAACACCTTTTGTAATTGATTTTAAATAGTAAATTAGATTTAGGCTCAAGCTTAGATAGCTTGGAGGTGAACGTAACCTATTGGTGAACCACCTTAAAAATCTTGGTGTTCATATTTACTTACAATTTTTGTTATGCATATTTATCGTATTACTGAAATGCTTTTGAATGAATTTACGATTCAATTTTTAAACACTATTCACCCCCCTTCTAGCACATGATCCGTACTTTCATGTAGAAATGCAAATACTTAAATGGAGAGTGGTAATACTAAAAAGGATAAGTTAAAAATTTATTTTATTAGGAATAGAGTGGGAGTTATACCAATTGAAGATAAAGAAAAATCAACTTAAGTAGTTTGATTACATCCTAAGGAGACTAAAGGATATACTAACTAGGAGAGGAGAATTAATTAATGTAGAAAAAATTAAATTAAGTATAGAAAGAGTTAAAACTACTTATTTAGCATAAATGATTTAAATTTATATAATTTAGCTGAAGATTTGATCACAGATAAAAAAAATATGAAAGAAAAAAGTTCATGCAACCAATCCCACAGTGGGCTTAAGACAAAGTGGTTGTATACTTGTATGTGTATCTAAATATCAAAATGTCCACCCTTACTTGTGCATGTCTATCCATTTTACTCCAGGTTGAAGCCTTGATATGACAGCATTGTGAGATTCAAGGACTGCCTGCATATTAAGGAATCAAATATTTTTGCTACATCAGAAAACAAGAACCATGTTTCATATCGCTAATAGAAAAAATAATGCCCCTGGTTAGATATTAGATCAAAATCTAATGGGATCAAAAAATTTAATCAAAATCTCAATAAGTCATAAACTCACATTGTAAATTAGACGTTGATCATTTGTAAACTTTCCAGAAACCTGTGGCAATAATGGGATGACAATCAACCAGAAAGAAAGTAAAATACCACATAAAGACAACAAGAACAAAAGCCACAACCAATGTCTTCATACTAAAATGTTGAGTTAGAAATTTAGCATACACAAAGTGGTTGACACAATGAAAATAATAAACAATTATTATTCCCTAACATCCCACTAGGACAAAGTGTCAATTGCATCCACATTTGCTCATTCAATGAAAAATGAATGCATTCATTCTATAGCATATATGTTACAGGATCAATTCAAATTGTCTCTTGTTTGTTTAAGAAAATGCTGTTACATGAATAGATAATGTCTGTCACTTTGGTTTGGAGAAGAGGTGAAAAACAGAAAGGAAAATGAGGCAGGGAGTTTTATCAATCCTAAAACTGAAATGGATACATTCACATACATATTTCAACTCAAATAAAACAAAGAAAACCGAAAAGATAACTAACTACAACTCCATATCACACCATTCATGTGTATATCCAACTGCAATCAAAGAAATCCTAAAGACTAGGGCAACTGTTCACGTAAGCCATGCATATCCAATAGTTTCTTAAGTACCATTTTTAACACTCATTGCTTTAGAAACTACAAATACCAATTTTTCACCTTAGATGCTCAAATCTGCTCACTAGTGATTTGGTGAATATGTTAGACAGTTGATCCACTGATTTACAATAAGAAAGAGAAACTTTACCACTGTTTTACACTTCCCTCAGTGAATACAACTTGATGTTGAAATCCTTTGTCTTCCCATGAAACACTGAATTATGTGATATAACTGTTACAGCTTGATTGTCTATAAACATTTCAGTTCCATCTTCTTGGTTTAACTGAAAATCATTCAAAAAATTTCTCAACCAGATGGTTGACTTACTACAGCATTTGCACCAATAAGTTTCGCATTTGCAGTAAACTGAGTCACTATCTGTATTCTTGAAACACCATGAAAATATGCCTGACCCCAAACTAAAACAATAGTCAGACATGCTTCTCATATCATCAACTAAACCTTCACAATCGCTGTCTACACATCCTATAAGTTAGAAATTATCATAATCTTTCAAACCATATGCTAAACCTTACAATTCCCTTAACATACACTATTTGCAGCTTGCAAATGATTTTGTCAACATTATGCATAGAATGTGACAATATACTAACTACATATAAGATTTCTGGTTTTGTGGTCATTAGATCGATTGGCTTCATTAGAGATGGGTGAATAGTGAATTATAATGTCAATTAACAAGAAATATGAGTGATTAATGATAAATGTAAATAAAAATGCACGATCAATGCACAAACCACAAGAATATGAGATTTTTATAGTGGTTTGTTCCAAGCCAAGGCTACATCTACTCCTCTAACACCTTGCATTTTATGAAGCAGCAGTAAAATATCAAGAAATCCCTTCTCATAATCCAAAGAGTCATCAAAACAGCCCAATGAACAAGGTTTTAATAAAAAAATCAAAACTTACAAACTTTCAATGCAATGCTTCCCCTTTAATGCTCTCTTAATCCAATGTTTGTGAAACTTCAATAATTCTTTCAAAATGAAAACTTTCTAAGAGATTTGAGAGGAAAATAGAGTTTTAAGAATCATAATTGAGCTTGAGAGACTTAGGAGAAGGATTATCTATTGTGCAGCCTATTGGCATCTGTTTATAAAGTTTGGAAGCCTATCAATGACGTTACAAAAGCTAGCAATCATTTTCTGTTTCCAGCAGATCAGTATATTGTTGATCATATCAGTATGTTATTTTTCCAATGATTAGATGAATCGATACACCATTAATAAAATTGGTATGCTAATCACAAAAACCCTAACATTCTGTAATAAAATCAATATATCGATTTTCAAAATCAATCTCATTTCGACTCTAGAGCAACTACAATTTTGTTTCAGAAAATGGTATGCCATTTTTGGTCCAAAAACTTCTTTCCTAGAAAATGGCATGTCAATGACACATTTAGTATTCCATTTTTGGTAAAAAGCCTCATTACACTTATGGCTTAGAAATCAGTATTTCGTTTTTCAAAAATGGTACGTTGCTTTCATGACAAATTAAATTCTAAGTGATAACCTGTTTTTGGTTAATTTAAACATTTAATCTAAACACATGCATACGTCCTAAGTGTACCATATAAAGTTTCTAGCATGAAAAAGCATATAGGGGAATATAATTTGACCTAGACCACAAAACTCAAAGATTACATAATTAATACAAAATCTTAAAATAAATTCCAAATAATTTGTATCCTCTTAAATTTTTGAGCTTATAATTTGACAAAATCCTTGCTTCTTCCTTATCCTAGAATCCTTAGTCCTTTTTTCTTGACATTTGATCGACCTCACTTAATCTTGCCACTCTTAATTTTCATGATTTTCTTTGTAATTTTTTCGATGTAGTACTTTGGATATTTCCTATAATAAATTTAATATACACTTCCACATATTTATCATTATATTTTATATCATCAAAACTAATTAATAAGGATTTTTATAGCAATCTTCCCTTTTTGATTATAGCAAAACTTAATAATAAAATAAGATATTCAAAAATTTCACACATATCATCCATTATCGTCGCAACACAATATTTAACATATCACAATATTTCTTCCATTTGTTGTCATTATCAAAAATCTAATATCTTCCCTTATTTCTTGCAAAAATGCTATAAAATATTTCTTCCCTTTTGAAGTTCCCCATAAAACATAGCAAAAATAAATATTTATCATTTCACAAGCAACCATTCAACAACATATTAAACTAAACATTTAACCATATATATAATATAACATTGTATAGGCATCTAATTCAGAAGTTGCCAACATAAAAATCATACGTTACAGCCACACAACAAAGAAAATTCATTCAAACAATTTTCTAATATAATGACACTGGCTCATGAAGTTGTCCCTATCTATCTGCTTTAACATTGGAGTTACAATTTTACATTAAATTAAAGGATCTAGTAGATGTTGATTGTTGGCTACCATATTGTGTCATATAATAATCACTACAACAGCAATCCAAGTTAAGGTGAACAACACGAAATTTGTACTCCAATTATTTGATTATTTCCATTCATCACTATTATGTGATTTCAAATCTTTTTTCGCTATTTTTGAAAACTTTACTTTTGATATTTCTGTACTTTTGGTATCACTCAAATTTTCTGATTCTCCATTGTTGAGAATCTCTTTGCATACAACCAAAGGCACCAAACAATCTAAAATAATTCTCTGATTTTAACATCGATTGGCTGAACTCCCACTCCAACTGATCGTTTCTTGATTCATCTCTAAAAGGATTACACCACTAATAGGTATGAGATCTTGTGGTGACCTTATGGCAAACACTACCACGCAGGAGAATTGATCACTTCCCAACAATCTCATAGAAATGATTAAAAGTTGAATATTTATGAAACCATGCCAAAACCATGTTTTGCTTACGGACTTGGAGGTCAAAAAAAATATAAAACAATATTGTGAAAGACTCACAGGGAATGAACATGTTATGTCAGAACCATAAAAATGATATTCTGCACCCATGTCCAATAATGCCACATCACCATGCCTCATTTCCTGCAAAATTAAAAACAGTGAACTTAGTATCTAACCGTTCTTTCTTGATTTATCTTAGTTTGTAACGAAACCAAAATGTACTTTGTTCCACTAAAATATTATTGTTGAAGTTAGAGTTATTGGTGGTATATTAGTGTAATTGAGAGTTCTGTGTAAATAGCCCAATAGCAATATATATGTGCTCTGTACCTTTTTGTTTTGGATTAGTGAAAAATAATCAGACTTTCCATATGGTAACAAAGCCAAACCCATAGCATCATTCTTGTCTTTCCTCCTCTTCCACTCAACAATTGAAACCCTATCTCGTTGCAACTTGCAACTCTAGCTGAAAAACCCTCATCTTTCGTGTCAAAATAAATAGGCCATGAGAATTGCATCAACTAGATGTCACGAATACTTATTTATATGGTGACATGAAGGAACAAATCCTAATGGAACAACCCCTAGAATATGTTACTCATGAGGAAGATATGGTTTGCCACTTTAAAAAAGCAATTTATAGACTTAAAAGTCCTCATTTGGTTCCCGAAATTTAGTGATATTATAGTACAAGGGGGATTTAAAAGATGTTAAGTAGATCGCTCAATCTTTTTGAAGAAAACTGAAGCAAACCATGATGTTATTGCAATCTATGTAAATGATATCTTAGTGACTAGTAGTGATTCAATAGACATAACAAAGACAAGGGAATATTTCAAGAATCATTTTGTCACCAAAGATATGGGAAAGCTACATTTTTTTGGGAATAAAGTTTGCATATTCAAAAGGGACACAATGTCACTCTTTTAGGAAAAATATGCTCTAGACTTACAATAGGAAAATGAACTTCTACGTTATAAACTAAAAAGTACACCAATTGAGCATAATCCCCCCTTTTAAGGTAATAAATCTGATTTTTTAGGCAATCAAAGCAAGTACGGGAAACTTGTCGACAAATTAATATACTAAACTATTACTCAATTGGATATCACCTATATTTTGAAACTCTTCTTACAATTTATACAACCAAGAAAGGCTCACTCAAAAGAGTCATTCATGTAGTTTCTTATGTTAATGGTGCACCTTGGAAAAGTCTAATTATACAAAGCATGGTCATCTACAAGTTAAAGTCTTAATTAGATTCAAGTTATGTTGGAGACAGAGGAAATCAAAAATCTACATTAGGATATTGCACATATGTTGGAAGTAATATAGTGACGACCATAGCAAGAAATAGAATATAGTTTTACAATCTAATGCAAAGTCAGAATATTAATCCAAGGCCTAAACTAGATGTGAGATGATGTGAATAAAATTCTCTCTAAATGAGTTGAAGTTTATCACAAGTACTCTAATAAAAATACATTATAATAATCAAATGCTATATTTACTACCAACAATCCCACCTTTCATAAGATGACAAAACACATTGAGATAAACTATTGCTACATTCAAAACATGGTGATGGATGGAATCACTTCTATCCCATACACTTTATCATAAGAAAAACATGCTGATATCTTTCCGAAAGGCCAAAGGCCTTGTTTGTGAAATTGGGGGAAAAAAATTTCATGTTCTTTGCATATTTGTGCATTTGAAAAATGTAGAAATTGAATTCCACATTTGCCACCATATAGAAAGGTAGGTTAAGTGAAATTTCCAACCCCCAACTGTCAAGTTTTCATGGAAAAATGCATTTGAAACCCACAGATTTTTGAACCGTATTTCATTCGTTGCACTTGCCAACCCTCTAAAAAATACCTCCACACTCTTCCTCTCCCACACAATGCCACTCTCACTTTTTGTATCCCACATGACCTGTCGTCTTCCTCTTCCTCTCCCTCATGCACTGATGCACTGATGCACTGTTATTGCTCTTTGTCCCCTAGGCAATGTTGTCATCTTCCTCACCACTATGCACTGTTATCACCCTTCATCACCTATATGACCCCCTTCATCTTTCTCCCCCCCCCCCTTACTCTTCCTCCACCACACAACATTACCATCTTCCTCTCCCACATATGAATTATCTTCCCCTTTGTAGACCACCATTATCTTCAACAAGGTGTGCATCCTTGACTACATTTGGTGGGTGTTTGTGCACCTAGAAGTCAGGGGAAAGTGATTTCTCATTGATCGAAATGCCATGGTTGTTTGTGCCTCTAGGAAATAATCGAAAACCCCATCTCACACAACCCTTCTACATACATGACATAGCCAATCTCCCACATCCCTTCTACAAATGTAACGTTGCTGATTGTAAGCGCAAAAATTGTGCTTCTTTTTATACTATTATTCATGTCTTTTAGAGATTAAATGATAACAAATACATGATTATAACCAAGATTTTATTATTTTAGCATTTCATTGATTATGCATAAAAATATAATTAAATAATCCAAAATATACAATTTTACCATGTTATATGATTTAATGCTTATGGAAATGAATCCAACTTTCTTGAGATGAACTTTATTTACTTTTGTAGCTTCTTTGAATGTTTTGATGTATTTGTTTTGAGTTTTGTGGGATAAATAAATGAAAATCAAGGATGGAGATCAATCTACACCTTAGGGCTTCTCTATAAAAAAAACCCCCAAATCCCACACCTCTCTCTCTCTCTTTTGGTCATTTTGCTCGTGGGATTCCAGCCACCTCCAATAGCCGACGTCCTTCCATTTCTCCCATCCAAGCATGCACAAGGTAGGGCTCCTTCTTCTTCCACGCCTCCAACTCTCCACTCTCCACGGTTTCCAGCAGCATCCTCCTTTCACACACAACCCATCCTCCTACCTATCTTGTACACAAGCCTCCCATTCCACCCATTCACCACTCACGTCCATCCATTCCAACCCCCATTCTCCACGTTCCAGCACCCACATCACCACTCTCCCATCCACGAGCAAAAAGGGCTTCCACCACAAATCAAGATCTTTTCCAAGTCCAGCCCCATTTCCCATCTCCTTGTAGCACCACGAGCTTCCCTTTCACGTCCTCAACTCCTTCCATTGGAGCCTCCCATAAGGGCTCGGAATGGGAGCTTGAAGAGGAGAGGAAGGGGACATTAAGAAGAGGTGTTGTTGCTGTTCATACCATAAATTCCAGCAAGTTATAGCCGTGTCGTCGTCCGGTGATTCTCCTTCCGTTGGAGCCTCTCATTAGGACTCGGAATGAGAGCTTGAAGCCCAGCAATTGGTGCTGCCACAACCACCATTTCAGCAATGAAAGAGGCGTCATTTCAAAGCTTTTTAAAGCAAGGTTCGTGGCTGTCCACTCCCTCTTTCGGAGCCTCTCATTAGGGCTCGGGGAAGAGGCTTGAAGGGGTTGTTCCGAGCAGCGAAAAGACCCATTTCAGCATCGGATCGTGTCGGCCACTCCCTTTTTCGGAGCCTCTCATTAGGGCTCGGGGAAGAGGCTTGAAGGGGCCTTTCCAGCAGTGTTGAAGTGACTATTTCGGGGGCCTGTTTGGACTCCTCTGAGCTCCGCATCATCCAAGTAGCACCCGCGGTGGTGACAACACTAAAGGCAAAGCTAGGAGGAGGTTGGAGACCAACTCAAGGCATCCATTTGGTGATCTTCAAGGTATAATTTACTTGGAAAGAACTTGTTGTGTAATTTAATAGTTTTGCATATTAGTCTTTATTATGATGCATGTAGTTGTAGTTGTAGTTGCATTGTACTTTTTAATTCCAAGTGTAGAAATTAATGTAATGGTTAATGGTAGGATTTTATTTACATTGCAACTAATCTTTTCAATTATTATAAATCTAGTTTTACTAATGGTTATGGAATATGTGAATATGTGAATGTGTGAATACGATTTTGTTTTGTGTGAATGTTGTGTATTTGTACATAAAGTTTCATAGTCTTGGTGTTTTGCAAAGTACTGTTGACGAACCGAACTTTGCCTTATTTTTTGAATGTGATTACAAAAGTTTTCTTCGGAGTTTTTACATGCTTTGTGGTTCAATCTTGTAGCATTTTCAATGTAAAACACGATTATTTCATTCATTGATTTTATCTGCAAGTGTAGATGCGAATTTGAGATTTTTGAAGTTAGTAATGCACAGGGTGAATTACTGTCTTGAAGACAGTGTTTTTGACGAACTTATAAATTCTGTATCTTGGGTTTTACTCAGGGGAATTGATTGTTGTAAAATGCATTGATTAGATCTATGAGTCTTCTTGTAGTGTTCCAAATTTCAGAGTTTTTCATGATAAATCCAGTGACTTATGGAATTTTTACGAACAGTGTGCATTCTTGATCTGTCTTGGACTGTTTTGCGCCTCTACGTTGAATTAAATGTCATGAACACTACGGGATAAATTTTTGAAGGAAATCTTTTGGGTTTTCACGTTCCCTCATGATCCTTAATCCCTATAGTTTTAGTTGAATTTAATAACTATCAGGGAAGAAAGAGAAGGATGTCAAGTTGAGGCAAATTCCTCGAATACAGTCCAGAACAGAGTTATATTTCACATATTTGAGATTACTTGATTTAGTATGGATTTGCCTAATTAATGATTTTAAGGTTAGAACTAATGTATTTATGTGATAAAATGATGAAAAGTGAATGAATATGTTAGTGTCATGGAATCTTGTGAATAAGGTATTGATTAGGTACTTTCATGTATTCTTTATATGTGATTTGAATGGTGTGATATGATTTATATTCCAAATGTTGTTTATTGAATAAATGTATTCACCTATGATAAGGGGAATGGAAGTTCTTCACTTCTAAATGATTCCATTTGAGGGAAATAAGTCCTCTTGACTTGGAGTTATGAAATTTATATGCAACTAGCTTCATATCTCATATGAAAAGAGTGGAATTAGTTGATTTAAACAACAAGAATTTACATTTTACTGATTGATATTGAAATTTATGAAAATTACTAATTCCTTGTGGATCGACCCGTACCTGCATGTTACCTACAATGGGCACCGTGCGCTTGCGGAGTTTATAAATTTTAAAACGAACAGGTGTTTATTTTGACAACATCTTAAACCCGTACAAGTTTTTTACGCCGTTACCGGGGAACTAGGCATACTTTTGATAAATTTTGATATGTTGTTTTTGAAAAATACATTCTTTTATGTTGAAAGTTTCTATATCTTCATTTACTAGAATTTTATTCATATGCTTTACTAACTTTTATTTCCATTCTTTTTTGTGTAGTTGTAAATTCTTTAACAATCTCATTGGTGTTGTGATGTGGAATGGATGTCGACTGATCACCGAGTGTTCATTCCATGTTTATAACGCACTTTTGTTATCCTATCATAGTTTATGAGAATATTTTGTGTGGTAGGACAATTTTAATAATAATGATAGTCTCCATCAGCAATTTTTGAAAAATTCTGAAAATCTGTAATAGATTTGATTTCATGGGCATTTGGGACTTGAGTTGTATGTTTTGATGATCCACATGTAGTCTTTAGTTGTTTACTTTCATGGAGAGTATTTTTCCAGAATTTTTCAAGCTATATTAGTGGAGTTATTGATTTTTGAAGTACAGGGGGGTCTGCAGCAAATTAAATTGCTGAACTGATCTGTGCAGCTACTGTTTTTGGTAGTTCTGCTGTGGTTATACTTGTGAACATTTCAGTTTGGCAGTTTTATGTTGAAGTACACAAATTTATCTTTCCAGAATGGGCTTGAGTTTAATTGTGGGAGTTGTGTAGAGGGAGTTATGAATTTTTCAAGTTGGCCCATCCTGCAGTTCCCCTGCAGCATCTTCCACGAAATCTGCCTTGCTCTATTTGAGTTCTTAATGGATTTCAACATGGTTTTATCATTTAGAATTAAGGTTTTTAAAGGTTTTCTCAAAGTAAAGGAGCTTCAATATTCCGTAGAGCTCGCGAGTTTTCATGTATCATCGGTATCAACTTCAGCATTGAGCGGACTCCCTTCTGTAGCTCAGATAGGCGTGATTCAAAATCACTAGAGGGCTGCTGAGAGGATTGAGCACCAGATGTGCTCGGCCCAGAATATCCGGTGGATCCACTTCCCTTGTTTTGATAGTCTTGTTGCTGTCATGAGAAGTTCAGATGGTTCCTCCAGCTAGGATTATAATACTGTGAGTTATAATTACTTTTGTTCCCCTGCATTGCACATACCGATTCGGGAGGACCATCCACCAAAGGGCATTAATCAATAGTGTGTCCTATGACACCACATACGTCACATGTGATCTGCACACTATGAACAACTTGCTTTCCACTTCCTCTAATTTTCAAGTAAGTTTTCATTTTTTCTTCCATCTTTTTCATCTGTGCAGCCATACGGGCTTCCATCGCAGTCATGGTATCCATCAAGTGAGTTCCTCGTGAGAATAGGGTGGCTCCAAGACTCCTATCATAAGCTCCTTCCGATGCTGCACTTTCCCGTTGGGCAGTCTGATCTGCCAGGTTTCTGTAAGCCGTCCAAACTTCTTCTTCATTGAATTGCAGTAGTCTTCCTGCATACATCGATTCCAGTAATTGCTTGAACAAAGTATTAAGTCCTTCATAGATAGCGATGCACTGACGTACTTTCTCGATGCCATGGTTGAGACAACGAGACAGTAAAGCCTTAAATCTATCAAAGAAACTAGAAAAAGACTCATCTGGCTTTTGTTTCAAACTTAGAATAGTGTTTTTTAACTGAATAGTCTGGTGAATAGGATGGTACTTCTTAAAGAACACCGAACAGAATTCCACCCAGGAATGAATTGATGCCGGCACCAAACTCTTCATCCATCTCTTAGCATCATCCCTGAGGGCAAAGGGCAAAAATCTAAGCCTAATGGCGTCAAACAGCACCCCAGAGATGTGCATCATTTCACATACTTCATTGAATTCTTGGATGAATAGGTAGGCATCCTCGTTCTTCCTTCCTAAAAAGCGGGGCAACTGGTTGATATAATTGGAGTGTAATTTTATTTTGTGCCCCTCACAGTCAGGCAATACGAAGCATGAAGGGTTATCCACATTAGGTGGATAATAAGTGTCTACTAATGGTCTCAACTGTCTCTGGTTGTTGGTCATCTCAGGTACAATTGGAGGGTTTGGAATATTCACTCTTACTAACCAGTTTGAACGAGTTCTCCTCCAACGACTTCCCAATTTAACAATTAAAGCTTTTAATAACACTACAATAAAGATAATCAGAATAGGAAGCGTACCTGGCAATTCTAATTTCCTTTCTTTCCTGACACTCTAACTGAAATAATCACTACATAATGTAAGTAAGAAAAAGAAAAATTATACAATCATGCAATAAACACAACAACAATGCATTAAATAAACTCTCATCACATGAGGTATTGAAAGAATAACAGTTTTATTAAAGATCATGTGACTAATTACAAAAGAATAACCAAATAAAAGAATGATTGTTTCAAGATTACTACAACTTTAATCACACAATTCTTGCTCTTCAGTATGCCTATCTGCCCGATTTTCTAAGAACAACCTGAGGCGGTGTTCATTTACTTTGAATGTTCCACCCGACTTTGGGTTCTCCAAAAGCACGGCTTCATGCGGATACACTACTTTAACTAAATGTGGGTCACTCCATCTAGAGCGAAATTTCCCTAGATGTACATGGAGTCTAGTGTTATAAAGCAATACATTCTGACCCGATTGAAATTCTTTCCTAAATATTTTCTTATCATGAAATATCTTGGCTTTCTCCTTGGCTAGCCTTGTACTCTCGTATGCCTCATTTCGCAATTCTTCTAATTCTTGAATTTGCAAGGCCCTGGAGCGTTTTGCATCTTTTAAGTCTATGTTGAGTCGCTTTATAGTCCACATTGCCATATGTTCTAACTCAATTGGTAAGTGACAGGTCTTGCCATATACAACACGATAGGGCGACATCCCCAACACACTCTTATACGCTGTTCTATATGCCTAAAGTGTTTCATCTAATTTTTCTGCCCAATCTTTACTCTTGGTTCCTATTACTTTTTCTAAAATTCCTTTTATTTGCTTGTTGGCGTTTTCAACTTGTCTGTTTGCTTGTGGGTGATACGGGGTCGACAACCGGTGTGTTACTCCATACTTTTTCATTAATGCTTCAAAACTTCGGTTGTTAAAATGGGTTCCCTGATCACTAATTATAGCTCTTGGTACGCCAAAGCGAGAGAAGATGTTTGACTTAATAAAATTAACCACTGTCTTGGCATCACAGTTTCGTGTGGGTATAACCTCTATCCATTTTGACACATAGTCTATGGCCACAAGAATATATAAGAATCCCTTAGAATTAAGAAATGGTCCCATAAAATCCAAACCCCACACGTTAAATAGTTCGACTTCAATTATCAAAGTGAGCGGCATCATTTGACATCTTCCAAGCTTAACCGCTCTTTGACATGAATCACAGGCTTTGCAGTGGTTGTAGGCATCCTTAAAGAGAGTTAGCCAGAAGAAGCCACACTGAAGTACTTTTGCAATTGTCTTTCCCGAACTAAAATGGCCTCCCCCAGGTTGGTCATGACAGAAAGTAAGCACACTAGCAAACTCCGAGTTTGGAATACAACGTCGTACTATCAAATCAGGACAATGTTTGAACAGGTACGGGTCATCCCAATAAAAGTCCTTAACTCGGGCTAAAAATCTTTTTCGCTCTACAGATAACCAATGCTGGGGTACCAATCCCGTCACAAGGTAGTTGACAATGTCAGCATACCACAGAACAGAACTGATAGCAAAGAGTTGCTCATCGGGAAAGGAGTCATCGACTAGAATATCAGAAGGTGGTGCAGAGATTCTAGATTTATACTAATTGAAAAGGTTAGTTGCAATGTAAATAAAATCCTATCATTAACCATTACACTAATTTATACACTATGAATTAAAAAGTACAATGCAACTACAACTATATGCATCACAATAAAGACTAATATGCAAAACTATTAAATTACACAACTAAGTTCTTTCCAAGTAAATTATACTTTGAAGATCACCAAATGGATGCCTTGAGTTAGCCTCCAACCTCTTCCTAGCTTTGTCTTTAGTGCTGTCACCACCGCGGGCGCTACTTGGATGATGTGGAGCTCAGAGGAGTCCAAACAAGCCCCCGAAATAGTCACTTCAACACTGCTGGAAAGGCCCCTTCAAGCCTCTTCCCCGAGCCCTAATGAGAGGCTCCGAAAAAAGGAGTGGCCGGCACGATCCGATGCTGAAATGGGTCTTTTCGCTGCTCGGAATAGCCCCTTCAAGCCTCTTCCCCGAGCCCTAATGAGAGGCTCCGAAAGAGGGAGTGGACAGCCACAAACCTTGCTTTAAAAAGCTCTAAAATGATGCCTCTTTCGTTGCTGAAATGGTGGTTGTGGCAGCACCAATCGCCAAGCTTCAAGCTCTCATTCCGAGCCCTAATGGGAGGCTCCAACGAAAGGAGAATCACCGGACGACGACACGGCTATAACTTGTTGGAATTTATGGTATGAACAGCAACAACACCTCCTCTTAATGTCCCCTTCCTCTCCTCTTCAAGCTCCCATTCCGAGCCCTAATGGGAGGCTTCAATGGAAGGAGTTGAGGACGTGAAAGGGAAGCTCGTGGTGCTGCAAGGAGATGGGAAATGAGGCTGGATTTGGAAAAGATCTTGATTTGTGGTGGAAGCCCTTTTTGCTCGTGGATGGGAGAGTGGTGATGTGGGTGTTGGAACGTGGGGAATAGGGGCTGGAATGGATGGACGTGAGTGGTGAATGGGTGGAATGGGAGGTTCGTGTACAAGATAGGCAGGAGGATGGGTTGTGTGTGAAAGGAGGATGCTGCTGGAAACCGTGGAGAGTGGAGAGTTGGAGGCGTGGAAGAGGAAGGAGCCCTACCTTGTGCATGCTTGGATGGGAGAAATGGAAGGACGTCGGCTGCTGGAGGTGGTTGGAATCCCACGAGCAAAATGGCCAAAAGAGAGAGAAAAAGGTGTGGGATTTGGGGGTTTTTTTTATAGAGAAGCCCTAAGGTGTGGATTGATCTCCATCCTTGATTTCCATTTATTTATCTCACAAAACTCAAAACAAACACATCAAAACATTCAAAGAAGCTACAAAAGTAAATAAAGTTCATCTCAAGAAGGTTGGATTTATTTCCATAAGCATTAAATCATATAACATGGTAAAATTGTGCATTTTGGATTATTTAATTATATTTTTATGTATAATCAATCAAATACTAAAATAATAAAATCTTGGTTATGATCAAGCATTTGTTATCATTTAATCTCTAAAAGGCATGAATAATAGTATAAAAAGAAGTACAATTTTAGCGCTTACACTGATCTCCTATAACCCTTCCACCCATGCAATGTCATCGATCTGCAAGAAGCCTTTCATCGAATGTGTCACTGCTCGATCTCTCGCAACCCTTCCGCTCACATAACACTGTTGATTTGCAATAACCCTTCCACTAAACGCATTGCCACCCAATCCTGCTACTCCCAATGCCATTTTCGACCTTTTGATACACTTTTTGTATGCATTTTTTTAATACAATGTTCATACACTATTTGTATGAATGTTAACCAAAAACATTTCTTAAAAATTTTGTATTAATGTCACTCTATTAGTCTAAAATGTCATGCCCTTTTGATTAAAAACTTTTATATGTTTTTTATTACATTATTTTAATATTTAAAAAGTACCATACAGTGGATATCATGTGTTCATATAGTATCATAAATCAAATTCTTGTAAATTCCAATGGAGGCATAAACACCCTAATTTTGAGATTTCCCATCATTTCCTAAACGTACACAAACACTCCTTATTTTTGCAATTTCCCATCATTTTCATTTCTCGTCAATTCTAGAATTCTCATTATTTCTTTTCATATCATTTTCAGGTGCACAAATGAGCCCTTGGATTCATTTTTCTTTTCTTGATCAAATCAAACCTTGAACTTTTTTAGTTGTGCTATATGTTTATTCTATTAGTGAGCTTTATCCACATTTTAGTTTTGCTATATTTTTTTTAGTTGATCAAATCAAACCTTATATTTAGTGTGGATGTTATTCTATTATATATTTTGCAAGTTATTTATTCTTCTATATATTTATTCTATTGATACATTCCAATTTTAGATTAATTTATTAAGGTTTTTATGGCTAATGCATTAACTTTAATCCAAGTTAAAATTCTATCATTTTTTGTCATGTATACAAACACCCAAATTTTAATATCTATCATTTTCCATCACATACATAAACACTTAAATTTCAATTTTTGTTATTTTTCATCACATACATAAACACCAGGAAAACACAAAATTAAAATTAACTTCTATCATTTTCCTTTTTGATGGCTTTCAAGTGCACAAATACCTCCAAGTGTTAAAAGCTTTGAGAAACTTCATAACAAGTTAGATGTGTTAAATATTTGTACTCCAACTTAAAGAGAAGTGTTACAGATATAAATTGCATATTATTGTAATTAAGAGTTTTTGTATAAATAATCCCATGGCTATATATATGTACTTTGTACCTTTTTGTTTTGGATTAGTGAAAAATAATCACACTTTCGACAATTTTCATACAAAACCAAAATGGCATGGTTTTTAAAGAATAATTAAATTCCTCTGAAGAATGGAATACTGGAGCAACAACATCTTGCTGCGTGATTTTTTAGTATATGAATATGCTAGTGGTTTTAAGTTGTAAATAATCATCCTTTTTAAATTTTTGAATAAAAATATAAGTTATTGATCAATCTTTTTGTGAAAATTTTATTATTAATTGGTCACACATCACATAGAAAAGCAGCTCTAAATGTTGACAACCAAGCAAAAGCATTGTCTACAAAAAATCCTAATGATGGGAATAGCATTTTTCCAGGATGGCACTTGTTGAGCTGATGAAGTTTATCGTATTATTTTGAAAGAAATTTCAAAAACTAGATTTTTATTGCACTGATTGTGGTCAAAAAGTGAAAAACTTTTAATTGAATTATACGTGAAACATGATGATGGACTAAGACACATTCCTTTAAGAGAAAAAGTAAAAATACTTTGTGATAACCAAGTTTGTCATGGAAGATACCCTGTCATTTGGAGTGGCAGCATGGCCATAGTGAAGAATAGAACTGCAAAAGAAGCAGAGTGAATTAGCTGGAGCATGTTCTCCCCTCTAAGTTGCATTTCTTTGAATGAGAAAATGTAATTTTATTTGCTAGTTGTAAATTTAATGCTGACAGTTTTGAAATACACATGACATCCAAGCTCAAGGAGGGAAGTAAATTTTCTCTAAAAATTGCAGGGTTTATCTTCCAACATTTATGACAGATTTCAATCTTCCCCAATTCACTACATGAGTGAATTGCTGGTCTAGTGAGATAAGTGAGTTACTTTTCTAGAGAAGCTCAAAAAGTTATCGCAATCAAACAGACCAATATATACAATTAATCAATTAATGGTCTAAAGTAATGGAATTGGACCCTCTCTGAATGTGACGAATTGGAAAGAATCCAAATTCATTAGAGACGTACAAGTTTTTCCTTACATAAAGGCAAGTTAGTATTGGTCTATCAGCACTTCAGAACCTATGAACAAGCACATTAGCATATACCTTAGAATATAAATGCATAAAGAATGCATAATCTAAAAACAAAATTTATATGATATATGATTCCTATAGAAAGAATGCATGTGCATGGGCGTGGGTGTGTATGTGAGTGTGTGCATGCGCATACATGCTTGTGTGTGTGTGATAGACAGTAAGTGTTTGGGGATTCTCACCCATTTTCACCAGTAGCACATATACATGTGTATGAACAATGCCTGCAGCCACCATACATGTAAATATGATGAAGAAAGATACTCTCTAGTTGATATTCCTTCATGCCTGCCTTGATTTTTCTCATAACCTGATACAAAGTTGTGTTAATAAGAATAAATTAGTTACTTCTTTATTGGTCTAATACATAAGATGAAAAAACACAAAGAAAATGGCATACCATCACAGGACACTTTGTAACCAGATGGCTATCAGTTAATGTCTACATGCTATAGGGTCTAATTAAAACATAAATGTCTTCAAAATCTATGTTCCAGGGAATGTCACGTTTTGAAATTGATAAATGAACCACAACTTTTTTATTGTTGAAATATAATATAGTTTAAAAATAATTTCCCATAAAACAGACACCCAAAATAACACTGATAACATTAAAGTTCGACCAGTGAAGGAGATCTTTAAGGAAACTATATATGCTTCCTCAGATAACCTAATATACAATGAACCATTTCCTCATTTATAGGCTCAGAAATGATTCAGTTTGACAAAAGTGTGTTACCAGCAGGAAATATGGCATTTTAGTTGCTGTAAGAATTTAAAAGATTGGAATGTTTAAATTTTAATAATATACAATTTCTAGAAGAAAAAAACTATAAGAGGCAAGACAGTTGCTTACATTGCCATTGAATGCATCACAGTTTAAGACTATAGCTGGGCATATGTGAGATTATTAGTTCATATATGCTTGGCTGCTGGAGCTGAATCTTTCCCATATTTCACTTTGGTTGGTCCACACCATCGGGGATCAGACACCAAGGGGATCTGCATCATAGTGAGATGATGGGGAGTTCAAGTGGGCTCTATTAGTGTGTCATAAACTACGAATGAGGAGGAGAGAAAGGGGGGATTGAGAGGATAGATGACGTTCAAGCTCAATGGTGGCAGCCCAAGCCAATTCCATTTTATTCTTCTCAACAAAGATACAGGCATTAATATGGGCCAGCAGAGGAGTGCCTTCCACAGATCAGGGCTAATCCTCATCTCCAACTAATGTAGATGGCAACCAACTCCCATAGCCAGGTGAAGCACTCACGTACTTGGAAAAGCTACATTCCCATCAACTCACTTATTCAAATAGGGACACATCCTGACCCAACAACCTTGACACCCATCTCCCATACAACTATCACATCAACCATAAAAAGACATATCACAAAGCGTCATGCAATATGTTTTCCCTAGAGTTTCTTACGAATTTATCAGGAACAGTTCAGTCTGCTCCCAACACCTCAACTGTCCAGGCAGTCTGGAATGTTGATGGTGATGTTGGTCGTTGGATTTTGTTGTTGAGGAAGCTTTGTTTGAAACCCCGTACAGTTAAAAATTCATTTCTTTCTACAGATTTTACCTCATTAAAACCAATTGACTAATGAAAAATGACTCAAAAATAAGATAAAAGTTTTAGTTTCACTTAATATTTTCAATGTAAGACTATTTTTCCCAACACGCTCTTACACTTGCATAACATCTTATGTATAATGTACGTAAACTAACTCTAATATCATGTAAATTTTGCCTTATTAAAATCAATTAAATAATGAAAAGAGACATAAATGGTTCAATTTCACACATTGTTTTCAATGTAAGATTATTTTTCCCAATAATTTCAATTAAAATCAAAAGTGGAAAAAAAATAAAAAATACAATTATAACTGAACTTCATCAGTTCAACTGAAAAAATTGAAAACATATCTTAAAAAATCAAGAAAGACTGATTGAGAGCTCCCGTATTTTGTCAAAGCACATTCTGTTGCAGTGAACTGTAAAGAAATCATTCAACACAAATGCAACAGAATAGATTAGACCATTCACCTTCACAAAGATTGGGAGAAACATTAAATTTGTTGGCATACATATATATATATATATATATATATATATATATTTCAATCCACAAGACAAGTGCTATAGATAATACACACAAGGGTCATTGGCTCAAATTTCAAATAAGATGGAAGGGTCAATTGCAATATAATAGAAAAAGATAAAATAAAATTTTTTGACTGGGACAATGAAAAATTTACTACCTCGATATGAGCTTCGGAACTGATATCATTAGCATATTGTATAACACCAAGTTCCATTTGAGACTTGTAGACACGGCATTCAGTTAATATAGGATGTAGTGTGTCAAGATCAGTGTCAAACTTCTCTATACCCTACAGCAAACCAAAATATGCTCAAATGCACTTCCAATGCAGGACAAAAAGGGAATTAGATGAGAAAAAGAAGTTTAGACTATATAGGAGCTAACCAACATTATTTTCTAAATTAGTGATCCGTTTCATACCTGAAAATTAGCAGGTTTGCAGAAATTATTGCTGTCTGTGTTCAAACCATACAACAAAAACAACAAGGGTTTTTCCACCCCAGCAGAATGCCCATGCAGAATTTTCGCAATCTCATCAGTATAGAAAACCATATCAACCATGTACATTTCCTGCATCAAGGACCCATCAGTTTCAACATTTGGCTTCTCTAAGGACTATATGTGAGAGAGTGGATGACAACAACCTGGAAAAATGATAAAGGCTTTATTTCTCCCATCCAGACAGCATATTCAGCTGGCAGCCTTGGAGCAAACAGGATTGACTTCCCTGAGGCAACATCCTGAAAATTTTACGCAAATATAAACACTATCAATAAATGTAAGCATGAAATAATGAATGAAATGTGAAGAATTTCATTAGCCCTGGCCTATGGACAAATCTTACATAAAAAATGTGAACATTTTGTTACTTTGATGTAAAAAAGAAATTACATAAAGATAGCCTGGCTAGTTAAATTGTGAAAGCTGAAACATGTGACTACAGCAGCAAGCAGCAAAATTCACAAAAGAAGAAGGTGGATTTCTTGATACATAAATTGGTATTATTCTGCAATTTCTCTGATTCATTTCACATATACCTTCTCAGATAGAAAATTACATTTTCTCCCACTAGTTATCTACATTTGCAACTTTTGTTTGTGTTTGGAAGCTCTCTGGAAATTTCCAGAAAAACAGTACACAAGTAAAAAGGGAACATTAATTTTAAGAAAGAATTCCTGTTACCAACCCCATATTGTGGAATTAAGATATTGATTGTTTCTGTTGTTTAAAAACATCCACGTTAGCATCGACAAAAGATCTTATTTCAATTGAATGGATTCACCGATCATCTCATCCTTTGTCATCCATCTTGGAAAAGGACTCTCTACATCTTCCCAAGAGGACAAGCATGCATTTCTTTCTTCATTGTAAACCACTACGACTAAAATGTAGATCAAACCAATAGACATAAAAAATGGCCAATAGCACACATTTGAGAAAATTGATTCAATTGGTTGTCTTCATTAAAGTGAGGGTATACATTTAGTACCGTGAATCTAAGACCCATCCATGTAAGCTATACATCCCCTTTTTGAAAAAGATATGAAAATTCAAAAGCAAAAACACATCACCACAGAAAATCAAAGATATAGATACTTTCTAAATGAGTACAAGACTTACGTTTCTCATCTCTACCAAACACAAATATTGATTGACACAAAAACTACAATGCCAATATTTGTGGCACATAAAGAGGAACATGTTAGGCAAGTGTTCTATGCTAAGATTATGGCTCATCGTCACCATGTTCCTTTCGTTTAAGGGTGTTGTCACCATGTTCCTATCATAAACATTCTTTTTGGAATTGAACTAAAATGGTAAATGTAACAACACCAGAAAGTATATCTCAGTAAATAATAATAGAGAAACTTACTATTGCACCATAGAAATCTGGTTCCTTCACTCCAAATAAATAAGCAAAATAGCTTTCTTGCCTGCGAAACAACTGGTCAGACAATAGATGTTGAAGCATGATATAAACACAAGTGGAAAGCCCAAATTTGGTGTATCATAGCTATATCACTAGATAGATACCAGACTAACATCACGAAATTCTAGAATATCTATTGGTTGATCGTTTATCACTCCCAGTGTATGAACTGAATGAAAAAGATCGTAGATCATCAATTGTTACTAAGTGCTTACCTTATACCCAATTATAGCTATAGCTACAATAAAGAAGGTATCAATCGATCTGAAAGAGGGAGTTGCTTCCAAATAAGAAGCTACCATTGAAAAAACGCAGATCGTAGGAAAAAAGAAGCTTTATTCTTAGTCAAAAAGGAAACACATCGAAACAGAGATAGACGAAGCCTGCAAGCACCTGAAAAGCTCAATGTGATCCGTGCAGTACCGCGTTTTCTCCTCACCACCCTGACAGAAAAAAATAAATAAATCCAAGCTTTCCAAAACACCACGCAGGAAACAAATTCGAAGACGATAACTAAAATGTCGGGAAAAGAGAAGTGAAACTCGTCGCTTTACTTGCAGAAGCACGAAGCCAGAGGCCGGTCGGGACGAGGACGTGAGGCAGCTACGGAGCCCGCGGAGTAGCTTCTCCCTGTTGTGGACGTGGAGATCCATCTGGATCACCGGCGGCGAGAGTTGCGACGAAGGGCGATCCAAGGAAGCCATCGACCGATCGACGACGATGTTCCGCTACCAGATCTGGCTTGCCTCAGTATCATACAAGGTTTTGTTTTGTTTTCAGGTTAATTTTGAGAGTTAAATTAAGAGCAGTGAACGACTGAAGTTGAATTATATAATATATACTGTAATAAAAATTTATGTAAAAAATTTTAACAGTAGTGATGATTTATAAAAAATTATATAAAATTAAAAATAAATGAAATCTAAAAGGATTTATTTGTTTATTTAATTTTAATTTTAATTTTAATTTTAATAATGATGGACAGTTGAAATTGAAGATGATTTTGTAAATGATGATAAAGTCATATAGTAAATTATTAAATAAAAATTTATGAATGAGAATTTGTACGATGATAATAATATATAGAAATTTATGTAAAGTAGAATTAAAACTGAAGTTGAAAAAACAAACAAAATTGAAGTATGCATTTGAAGATTCTTTTTTAAATAAAGATAGAGCTAAAATTAGTTTGGTGAATAAAATTAAAATTATATAGTAATTTGAATGATAAATGTTTATTCGTTAAAATCTATATAGTAACAATGATGTTTTAGGTAATTTTAAAAATTAGAAAAAATTAAATATATAAATTTTTATCATTTAAATTACTATATAATTCTAATTTAAAAGAACTATTTAAATGTATTAGATTTTTTCTCAAAAAATGTATATATTATATCTCTGTTATTTTAAAAAAATTAAATATAATTTTTTTACGATAATAATAATTTTAAAGATGTTCTTCTTTGATCTAAATTACAAAATTTCTACATCGACGTACCTAAATTTTTGTCTTCACAGACTTATATAAATTAAAATAATTTTATTGTTAAAAACTCTTCTTAAAATATAAATTAAATTCTTTAATAACATTTATCTAAATGTTCCATTTTAGTTAAAATATTACTCTTCAATGGCAACTATAAAAGATGTCGAAAAAATCATGTCTACTGGGGAGTAATATATATCTAACTACTCAAATCTTATAAATAAAATCACTCAATCTATTGATCTTGAATCTTGTCATTAGACTAATTAAATACCTATTATGAAAATAAATGGATGTTAGTCCTTCTTGAAGATTGATTTTTTATTTTTAATATACTATTTTGTATCTTATTAGTTTTGGATTTTTTTTGTTTACTTAACTCTATATTCCGAATATTGTGAAATATCAGAGTTATTAAAATATTTATCAAATAATTTTGAATT
>JAMKPZ010002914.1:0-16132 GCA_024699675.1 Amphibolis antarctica
GGTATACGGGTCCGAAGTAGTGTTGCCAGTGGAAGTAGAGCTTCCATCCCTTCGCATCCTCAAAGAAGCAGCAGACTCCGACGACTAGTGGTCAGAATTGTGCCTACTGCAACTCAACCTCCTTGACGAAAGAAGGTTGAGGGCATTGAACCACGCCCAAACTTATCAGAGAAAGATGGCAAGGGCTTACAACAAGAAGGTTCGTCCCCGATTCCTTAAATCTGGTAATCTAGTCCTTCGCTCTATTTTTCCAACTGGTTCAACGGGAAAATTCTCCCCGAAATGGCATGGCCCATACATCATGACCAAGATCCTCAGCGGGGGAGCCACTTACCTTTTTGATGAAGCCACCCAACAGGAGTTCGGCCCGGTCAATTTGTTGCAGCTGAAGAAGTTCTACCCATGAAAGACAAGTTCGATCGGGGATCCACGCAGCTGCCGCCTTCAAATGAGCCGGCTGCCACCTTCCTGGACCGACCCCCCGAAGACCAAGAAGAATGAGTTCGACCAGGGATCCATGCGACTACCACCTTCAGATGAGCCGATTGCCGCCTCCCTAGACCAACCCCCCCAAAGACCAAGAAAAATGAGATCGACCGGGGATCCATGCGGCTGCCGCCTTCAGATGAGTCGGCTACCGCCTTCCTAGACCAGCCCCCAAAAGACCAAGAAAAATGAGTTCGACCGGGGATCCACGCGGCTGCCGCCTTCAGATAAGACGGCTGCCATCTTCCTAGACCACCCCCCCCCGAAAACCCATACTTAGATGTATGGATCGAGAGTTTAACCGACCCGCCACTGGCAAACCAATAAGAAAACCTGGTTGCCGGCACCCCGAAAACCATACTTAGACGTATGGATCGGGCATCCAATTGGCCCACCACCGACAAATCGGTAAGAAAACCTGGTTGCCGCACCCCGAAAACCATACTTAGACGTATGGATCAGAAGTTTAACCGACCCGCCACCGGCAAACCGGTAAGAAAACCCGGTTGCTGGCACCCCGAAAACCATACTTAGACATATGGATCGGGCGTCTAATCAGCCCGCCACCGGCAAACCGGTAAGAAATCCCGGTTGCCGACACCCCGAAAACCCATACTTAGATGTATGGATCAGGCATCTAACCGACCCGCCACCAGCAAACCGGTAAGAAAACCCAGTTGCTGGCACCACGAAAACCATACTTAGACGTATGGATCGGGTGCTTAACCGGCCCGCCACCGGCAAACCGCTAAGAAAACTCGTTTGCCGACACCCCGAAAACCATACTTAGACGTATGGATCGGGCGTCTAACCGGCCCGCCACCAGCAAACCGGTAAGAAAACCCAGTTTTCGGCACCCCGAAAACCATACTTAGACGTATGGATTGGGTGCTTAACCGGCTCGCCACCGGCAAATCAGTAAGAAAACCCGGTTGCCGGCACCCCAAAAACCATACTTAGACGTATGGATCAAGCGTCTAACCGACCCACCACCGACAAACTGGTAAGAAAACCCGGTAGCCGGCACCCAAAAAACTATACTTAGACGTATGGATCGGGGGTTTAACCGGCCCGCCACTGGCAAACCGGTAAGAAAACCTGATTGTCGGCACCCCGAAAACCATGCTTAGACGAATGGATGGGGCGTTTAATCGGCCCACCACCGGCAAACCGGTAAGATAACCCGGTTGCCAGCTCCCCCAAAATTCCCAACATGGCACAAATGTCGTCTTCGTGTCGCCACCCCGAATCTCGCTCACGAACTCACTAAAACGCTCGAGAAGTTAGTTATGGATGAGTTTTCACTAAGATTAAGATATTATTCATCATTTAAAGAGGGTACAAGTAGGCTACTCCTCCTCAGAAGACATCAGGGGTTCCCCCAAGGCCGTGAAGGACGAACTCAACCGGGGCTCAACACGATCGCCGCCATTAGACAGGGCGGCCACAGGTGTCTAAGACCGACACCCTACCAGCTGACCGAGAGGCCAGCTCCCCGTGGCTGTACATGACAAGCACATCATGTACCCAACTGGGGCTTATCATGGCCGCCGCCTTCAGATAGGCCGACCAAGGGTATCTCAGACCGACACCCCGCCAACTAACCGAGAGGCCAGCTCCCCGTGGTTGTACGTGACAAGCATGTCATGTACCAAACCAAGGCCCAACACGGCCACCGCCATCAAACGGGCCAACCATCGGTGTCTCAGACAGACACCCCACCAACTGACTGAGAGGCCAGCTCCCCATGGATGTATGTGACAAGCATGCCATGTACCCAACCGGGGCTTATCATGGCCGCTGCCTTCAGACAGGTCGGCCACCGGTGTCTCAGACCAACACCCTGCTAGCTGATCGAGAGGCCAGCTCCCTGTGGCTGTACATGACAAGCATGTCATGTACCCAACTAGGGCTCATCACGGCCGCCGCCTTTAGACAGGCTGGCCACCGGTATCTTAGACTGACACCCTGCCAGCTGACCGAGAGGCCAACTCCCCATGGCTGTACGTGACAAGCACGTCATGTACCCAACCGGGGCTTATCGTGGCCGCCGCCTTCAAACAGGTCGGCCACCGGTGTCTCAGACCGACACCCCACCAACTGACTGAGAGGCCAGCTCCCCGTGGCTGTACGTGACAAGCACGTCATGTACCCCAACCAAGGCTTATCATGGTGACCGCCTTCAGACAGGCCGGCCACCGGTGTCTCAGACCGACACCCCGCCAGCTGACCGAGAGGCCAGCTCCCTGTGGCTATACGTGACAAGCACGTCATGTAACCAACCAGGGCTTATCATGGCCACCGCCTTCAGACAGGCCGACCATCGGTGTCTCAGACCGACACCCCACCAGCTGACTGAGAGGCCAGCTCCCCGTGGCTGTACATGACAAGCATGTAATGTACCCAACCGGGGCTCATCATGGTCACCGCCTTCAGACAGGCCGGCCTCCGATGTCTTAGACCGACACCCTGCCACTAGGACGACCCCTACCCCGCGACCTTTAGTGTTGACTGCTCTATCAAAGTACAAGGTATGGGGTTCCAGCTAGTCAGGATCCGGCTTGTCGATGGTGAAGATGGGCTCATCTGGGAATGAATCTTCCAATGGCTGGTAATTTGGCAAGGGTTGGTGTGCTAGCTAGTCGGCCATGGCTTGGGCCTTCATGGATTTCTAGGATACGTACCAGATATCGAACTCTGTGAGGAGCATTTTCCATTTCACGCACCTGCCCACCAAGGTCGGCTGGTCGAAGAGGTAGCGCAGGGGATCCATGCAGCTAAGCAACAAAACTGGATAGACCACCATGTAGTGCCGCAGCTTTTTCATTGTCCAAACCAACGAGAGAGTATTTTTCAATCAGTTCATACCATTCCTCTACCTCGGTAAATTTTTTATTGAAGTAGTATATGCCCTGCTCGATTCTGTCAGTGGTATCATGCTGGCCCAGCACTGCGCCCATGGAAGAAGTTGTGACCGACATGTATAGGAATAGTGGTCGCCCAGGATGAGGCGGTATGAGAACCAGCGGTCGGGACAATTGCATGTCGGTCACGGCTTCTTCCACGGGCGTAGTGCTGGGCCAGCATGATAGCCGAAGGTGGAGCAGCTGTTCGCGACGCAGGGCCTGCTCCCCTTCATCTGGGACTTCCGCCGTGTGGAGACCATCCCTGGTCTAGTGGCCGACATGTACTCCAACCTGTCGGAGGTGGAGTCGCAACTCGTCCTCGGCCTCCAGTCTGGGCCAGTGGAACTCTCCGACACACTCCTGTTCAAGGTGCTGGGCCTCTGCTTCACTGGCCTTGACATCTTCTCCTCCCTGCCGAGCCTCCCTTGGAGTATCGGCGATATCAACGCGGCAGTTGCCTCGGAAGCCGACTTGAACCAGCGAAGTCACCAAAAATCTATACCCTCTCTTTCATCCGGCTATCACTCGGAAGCCCATGGGTTTCCACCAGCGGAGCCAGTAGATGAACTGACGTACAGAGAATTGAAAGGTGATTGTGTGAGCCCATCACCACGTGGGGTGGATGGCTCGTTGAACGGAGTCGCCACATTATTTTTGGGTAGAAAACAAGGAAAATCGGACAAGGAAGTGTTGTTCCACCATCGAAACAATAAAATTGTGAGAGTAACATGAAATCGTGTAACGCTATACAAAACATGAGAGAACTGGATACAGGGCTCAGGGTACTGTTGGGGAAGGTGTTAGGCACCCCCAAACAGCCCAGGCAATCCCGGCCTCTCTCCGGCTCTAAAATGGAAAACTACGACAATCAGCCCAGCCACACCTGGCCTCATCTTGGAAGTCTTTCCAGGGGATCGGAAAAATCTCCAGTGACCGGGAACCGTTCGAGTGTACATACTCGTATACCCGAATGGCCGACATCGGCAAGGATGCATGCTGGTGGCGTCATCCCGGAAGCCTTTCCGGGGCATCGGGAGGATAGTCTTACACCTCCCAGAGAAATGGGAATCGTCGGGTCATACATGTTCGTACCCCTGAATGGCCGACGCCGGCTAGGATGCATGCCGATGGCATCATCCCGGAAGCCTTTCTAGGGCATCGAGAGGGTAGTCTTACACCCTACCGGAGAAACGAGAACTGTCGGGTTGTACATGTTCGTACGTCCGATCGGTCGTCGCTGACAAGGATGCATGCCAGCGGCGTCATCCCGGAAGCCTTTCTGGGGCATCGGGAGGGTAGTCTTACACCTTCCCAAAGAAACGAGAACCGTCGGGTCGTACATGTTCGTATATCTGAATGGTCGTCGTCGGTAAGGATGCATGCCAGCGGCGTCATCCCGAAAGCCTTTCCAGGGTATCGGGAGGGTAGTCTTACACCTTCCCGGAGAAATGTGAACCGTCAAGTCGTACATGTTTGTACGTCCAAACGGTCGTTGCCAGTAAGGATGCATGCCGGCGGCGTCATCCCGAAAGCCTTTCTGGGGCATTGGGAGGGTTGTCTTACACCTTCCCAAAGAAACGAGACCCGTCAGGTCGTACATGTTCGTACGTTCGAACGACCAACGTCGGTAAGGATGCATGCTGGCGGCATCATCCTGGAAGCCTTTCCAGGGCATTGGTAGGGTAGTCTTACACCTTCCGGAGAAATGGGAACCGTCGGGTCGTACATGTTCGAACGCCCAAACGACCAACGCTAGCAAGGATGCATGTCGGCGGTGTCATCCTAGAAGCCTTTTCAGGGCATCGGGAGGGTAGTCTTACACCTCCCAGAGAAATATGCAGAAAATGGATAAAACGCGTAAAACAAGTGGGGAAACTGCGAGTTTCCACGTAAAGGGACCCGACAGAGGGGTCGCGACCGAACCGAACTTGACCGTGCCAGGTGGATTCACCTGACCGGGAGGGAGGCTGTCGGTACCTTCGAAAGTGCATCCGAAGGAATGACATCTGTGCATGTCCTCCGACCTTTCCCTTGCAGGGGAAAGATCTAGCATGGTCAGGGCTCGAGAAAAACATCGTTAACTCATACGTAAAACAACGAGGAAGGAGGGGCTTACTTGCATGGAGTCATCGGCGGTGATCGAAAGTCCTTGCTCCGGTGTGGCGAGAGGGTGTCAGGGCTCTAAGCGGCTCTCCTCCTTCAGAACCTCCAACTAGCGTCTTTTCCAAGGGGTGAAAGCTAGCCTCAATGGGGGGGCTAAGGCCCTCTTTTTATAAGGGATTACCTTCCTTCTTTGGGGGGATCCAAAGATGGAACCCGATGCCTGTCTCGATTCAATCACGCGATCAGCGTGATTGATTGATTGCGAGATTTAATTGATTAAATCTCATCGTATCTTTCTAATTGATTCG
Source organism: Amphibolis antarctica (assembly GCA_024699675.1). Classification (NCBI taxonomy): domain Eukaryota; kingdom Viridiplantae; phylum Streptophyta; class Magnoliopsida; order Alismatales; family Cymodoceaceae; genus Amphibolis; species Amphibolis antarctica. The sequence goes on from JAMKPZ010002914.1 coordinate 5,804, forward strand.
CCTTACCTTTTTGGGTAGTTAACCGGTAGCCACCACATGATAGGTGGATGCCAACTGGTTGGGATCGACATCCACGAGGAGTTTTCAGCTAGTGATTCAGGAGAATCGGTTGTAGCGGATAGCCAGAGCTTTTTATCGGCTAGGAGTTCGGCTGCCATGTGTTTAACCTGGAGGTCGAACTAGGCGTATGAATGGACCTACATGTTGGTGGAAGAGTTAAAGGTCAGCCACCGAGGTGTTTTACCGATGTGCCGGTAGTCGGCCAATTGGTTCTATTCGGCCACCCCACAAGGGGGAGCATGTTGGCTTAGTTGGGGGATCTGGGGAGCTGGTTGCCGGGGTTGGGTACCAACATGCCGGCGGCGGGCCAGCTGGCCCCCGATCCACTTGTTTAAGCAAGGGCCAATAGGGAGCTGGCTGCCAGAGTTTGGTACCGGCATACCGGCAGTGGGCTGGCTGGCCCCCCAATCAACCTATTTAAGTATGGGCCAACAAGGAGATGGCTGTTGGAGTTTGGTACCGGCATGCTGGTAGCAGGTCGGCTGGCCCCCGGATCAACTTGTTTAAGTATGGGCCAACAGGGAGCTAGCTGCCGGAGTTTGGTACCGGAATTCCGGCGGTGGGCCGGTTGGCCCCCCCGATCAACCTGTTTAACTATGGGCCAACAGGGAGCCGGCTGTCAGAGTTTGCTACCAGCATGCCGATGGTGGGCCGGTTGGGCCCCCGATCAACCTGTTTAAGTATGGGCCAACAGGGAGCTAGCTGTCAATGCTTGCTACCGATGGGCCGACTGGCCCCCAGATCAACCTGTTTAAGTTTAGGCCAACAGGGAGCCAGCTGTCGGAGTTTGGTACCGGCATGCCGATGGCGGGCCAGCTGGCCCCCAGATCAACCTGTTTAAGTATGGGCCAACAGGGAGCTAGCTGCCAGAGTTTGGTACCGACATGCCATCGACGAGCCGACTGGCCCCCCCCCCGATCAACCTATTTAAGCATGGGGTCAAAAGGGAGCCGACTACCGGAGTTTGGTATCGGCATGCCAATAATGGGTTGGCTGGCCCCCGATCAACCTATTTAAGTATGGGCCAACAGGGAGCCGGTTGTTGCAGTTTGGTACCGGCGTGCCGACGGTAGGCCAGCTGGCCCTCGGATCAACCTGTTTAAGTATGGGTCAATAGGGAGCCGGTTGCCGGAGTTTGGTACCGGCTTGCCGACGGTGGGCCAGCTGGCCCCCCCGATCAACCTGTTTAAGTATGGGCCAACAGGGAGCCGGCTGTCAGAGTTTGCTACCGGCATGCCGATGGCGGGCCGGTTGGGCCCCCGATCAACCTGTTTAAGTATGGGCCAACAGGGAGCTAGCTGTCGATGCTTGCTACCGATGGGCCGACTGGCCCCCAGATCAACCTGTTTAAGTTTAGGCCAACAGGGAGCCAGCTGTCGGAGTTTGGTACCGGCAAGCCGATGGCGGGCCAGCTGGCTCCCAGATCAACCTGTTTAAGTATGGGCCAACAGGGAGCCAGCTGCCAGAGTTTGGTACCGACATGCCATCGACGAGCCAACTGGCCCCCCCCCCCCGATCAACCTATTTAAGCATGGGGTCAAAAGGGAGCCGACTACCGGAGTTTGGTATCGGCATGCCAGTGATGGGCTGGCTGGCCCCCGATCAACCTATTTATGTATGGGCCAACAGGGAGCCGGCTGTCGTAGTTTGGTACCGACGTGCCGACGGCAGACCAGCTGGCCCCCGGATCAACCTATTTAAGTATGGGTCAATAGGGAGCCGGTTGCCGGAGTTTGGTACCGACATGCCGACGGTGGGCCAGCTGGCCCCCCGATCAACCTATTTAACTATGGGCCAACAGGGAGCCGACTACCGGAGTTTGGTACCGGCATGCCGGTAGCGGGCTGGCTGCCCCCCCCCAATCAACCTGTTTAAGCATGGGGTCAATAGTGAGCCGACTATCGAAGTTTGGTACCGACATGCCGATGGCGGGCCGGCTAGCCCTCAGATCAACCTATTTAAGTATGGGCCAATAGGGAGCCGGCTGTCGGAGTTTGGTACCGGCGTGCCGGCGACGGGCTGGCTGGCCCCCCCCGATCAACCTGTTTAAATATGGGCCAACAGGGAGCCGGCTGTCGAAGTTTGGTATTGGCATGCCGTCGACGGGTCGGCTGGCCCCCCGATCAACTTGTTTAAGCATGGGGTCAACACCCTCGGACCATTCTGCAAGCATTAAGGGTTTGCCCACGAACTTACACGAGGGTAAACTGCTTTACCCTCAAACCTATACCCTGTTTGTTCTGTGTAATGAATTTCATTGATACTAAAGCAATTGCTATTACAGTTAAGATCTAAATGTTATGAATTATTTCTCTTGTAATATGATGCATTTTACGAAAGGTATTTCTTAAGTATTTGTCGGGAAATTCGATAAGTAACTATAGGAATTGCGTAACAGAGCAGAATTAAATATTAATTCAGCTGTAGCTCCACCATGAAGAACTTGGACGAGCAGGCTAAAGTAGTGGATTGCATGGGATGATCTCACATGTTCGGATGTGCACCACGCCCTTGTTAACTACCATCTTGTGAACTGCCAATCCTCCCATCTATAAAACAATCCTGTAGCCTTGAAACTAAGCCCCCCCCTCTTCTTCCTTCATCCACCATTTACAGAGCATTTTCCATCTTCTCCATCTTCTAACCTCTACCCACTCATCTCTTCTGAGAGGAGATTGACAACCTTCTCTTCTCCAACCATTTGTGTAGTGTATTCACTGTTCTTTTCTCAACCTGAGTGTATCCTTGAAGGAGAGACTCTCAGCGTCGGTTGCTTCCTCCTCTGTTCCTTGGTGTAATTGCAGATTAATGCTCCAAAATCTCACTACAAGGTCGAAAGGAAGGCTTGCCAGATTAACGACCTGGTGGACCAGAAGTAAAGACAAAAAGAATTTCCCAGCCTAAGTAAGTTTCGAAGGGAGGAATTACAGTGAAGCATTAGGTGTTCTTTCCATTTTTATTTTCTTTATTTTACCTAACGTATTTTCTTTATTTCCTAAGTCAGTTGGGACTTTTAGAAGGCTATCAATAGCCAAGTCACGTAGACTTCATGGCTAAGGGGTAAAGTGATTCAACAAATCTTCCAAACTTGGTTGAGTATAGAAGGTTCGAAACTTCCGAAGGATCATAAGTCATTCCCATTAGAAGTTCCTTTGGCTTCATGGTTGACTTACCTCCCAAGCTCCTTTCAAACTCAAAATGGTACATGTGGTAGATAGATATTGGACACCTGATGGACATATAAATAAGAGTCTCAAGCTAGTGAAAAGCCACCCTGACACTTCACAATTTTCACTCTCGACTTCTTGAACCTTCAACCCTCAAAGCTCAAACTTTCTCCACACTCCATAGCAACAATGGTGACAACACACGAGAAGGTAGCACCCCCAGCAACCCAGACCTACAAGAGAAGGTTGAGGAGATCACGATATGAGCCCCAAGAAGCTACTCCAACTATCGTTCCTTCAACTTCAATGCAATCAACACCTGTAGTTGAAGAAGAGGAACAACCCTTCCGGGTCATTTGAAGAAAGCTAGCTATGGTCAAGGTTTTTCCTTTTGCATATTTTGTTTTAATTTTTGCATCATTCTTTTGATTTTCTCAGATTTTCAATATTCATAGGGTTTTCTCATTGTTTTTCTTTGTATTTTGCTCTAGAAAACCACCCCTAGAAATACTGGAAAAGCAAAGGGCCCTCCCTCCAAGGGGAGAGCACCCCCAAAGCTAGGGTTTCCAAGTCTACCAAGCAAGCCAAGAGAAAGGCTCTGGTTCTTGAAGTACTGTTTATGAATTTAGATGAATTGGTGGAGGAAGTAGTGACAGGAATACAAAAGAAAACTCCCTTGATTTCCCTTGGAAATTTCAGACCAATCCAGATTTTGAATGAAGAGGAATTAGAGTTGAAAATACAAGAAGAAGGGAGGTTGAAGGAAATTCCTAGGAAATGGAAAGAAGTGGTTACAAAGAAGACTCCCCCACTATAAAGGAAACCTAGGGTAGTACAGTTTAAGAAGCACTCTCCAATTGTGCAAGAGGCGACACCCTCAATTTCCCCAATAATTCCTGAACCTATTTTGCTATTGGAACCACCACCAGTTGAGGTTGAAAGAGATTCCAGCCCTCCTCCCACTCAAGAGCTAGTTCGAAAGGCAAAGGAAAACCTTGCCAATATTCCATAGCTCATATTCACTCCTCAGGCAACTCCATCCAATCCACCAAGGATAGAATCAGTATTATTAAGTATAAAATCCCTCCTTAAGTGTATTTTGATGATGTCCAAACATTTAGTATTGTGTAAATAAGTTGTGTGAAGAATTGGAGAAGTCATGAAGGACGTACGTTAAAAAGCTATTAAGTCCAAATGGAAGTTCCACTCCAGATCACTAAAAAATTCATTGGTGGAGGAGAAGTACCACTAGAAGTTTCTCTCTTGATCACAGGAAAATCCATAGACACAAGCAACTGCAAATGGAAGAAGTCAAGGACCAATGAAAGTTCTCCATATACTATAGGAAAATTCATTGATACAAAAGCAACTGCAAATGAAAAAAGCTAAGGACCAATGGAAGTTCTACCAAATACTATTAAGATCGATCACAACCACTAGAGGAGGGGGTGAATAGTGGTTTTACAAATTTTATAGAATTTTCGTATGAATTTAATTGAAAATACAAAGTAAAGAAAATATGAACAATAAAACTGATATGAGATTGAAACAAATAATTTGAAATAAAATTGAGTATGAATTTTGAAATAAAATAACATGTGTATAGGTTATTTAAGCTTAAGAAGCTTAAACCTAATCTAATTACTATTAGAACGATTACAAACTGAGTGTTTAAGGTCGAATACCCAACCAACTACAACAAGGGTTTGTAGTCGCACTCTTCAACCAACCAACATAGGAGTTTGAGATCGCACTCCCCAACTAACCAAGGATTTAGGTCAAATCCTTTAACTAACAAGAGTTTAAGGTCAAACTCTTCAACCAACAAGAGTTTAAGGTCGAACTCTTCAACCCACCACTCCAAAAGGAGTACCCACGTGTATTTAGGTTGAACATACATCAAACCAACAAAAGAAAAATGAAACCAATCTCTTTTAGAACAATCAGAATGAGTTCACCTCGAAGGAGTGTAGAAATCAAACTTTAAGCTTTTGTGCCTTCAAGATCTCCTTCCACCGAAGCACAAAAATCCCTTGAATCGAGTTCAAGACGTGAGCACCAAAGCCGTGAGAAGGAGAATGAAAATTCGTGAATGAATGGTATGTAAAAATGATGAATTGGGCTCCTATTTATAAATGTAGACTTAACTTAAAAATCATTATAACGTTTTTCTATTTTACCATATAATTTCAACGAGATCATTGTATCGAATGGATGTTCTGATAAATTCATTATAACATTTTCAAAATCATTATAACAATTTTCCTACGTGTCAAATCTTGGATTTTTCAAATTTAATTTTAATAACTAGATCTTTTCAAAAAATTTCTTAATTTGTGGCAGATTCAAAATTCGTTATACCAATTTGAGAATCATTATAACGATTTTCCTAAAATTACAGATTTTCCTAAATTGAATTTCTAAGTGAATAACTTTTCAACTTATGTATTGTTTGAAATTCAAAATATTTCCTAAGTTTTGGACATAATCAAAAATCATTATAATGATATTTCAAATCGTTATACCAATTTTCTCGGATAAGTTTTGGACATAATCAAAAATCATTATAATGATATTTCAAATCATTATACCAATTTTCTCGGATGCAGTGTCTTGTGATTTGACAAATGAATGATGAATCGTTATAACGATTTTTCCTTATGTTGATTTTAATATGTGTGGACTTAAAATCTAAATGAGTTAACTATACCAGTGTCTAAACCTTTTTAAGTGAATATATGTACTCGTGGCTTATTTTCATTGACTTCATCATCTTTATCTTTAATTCTTCAAATTTCTTTGACTTTCTACCTTCGTATAATTTCTTCGTGACTTTATAATTTTATATCTTGAACTTAATTTCTTCACCCCTTCATTTACTTTATGTCAAATTATTTAACATTATCAAAACTTATAGATGGTAAGTTTCACAACAGACCATAAAAAATTTGTTAACATAGGAGCAACTGAAAGAAGGCCAAGAAACGGCCAACCCATCACGATGGTAACCGCCTACGACTACCCCTCGACTGTCCATGTTGACTTGGCCAGTATCGATATCTACCTCGTAGGAGACTGTCGCCATGGTTGTCCACGGCCACGACACTACTCTCCCCATCACACTCGACGAGATGCGGATGCATTGCCGGGCGGTGGTGAGGGGGGCGCGAAGACCGCTCCTGGTGGGGGACTTGCCATTCAGGAGCTACGAGGTAGGGCGGGACCAACGGGTCGACATGGTAGTGAGGATTTTGGAGGGGGGAATGGACGCGATCAAGCTGGAGGGTGCATCGCCATCGAGGATTGCGGCCACGAAGGCGATTGTGGAGGCTGGGATTGCAGTGATGGGACACGTCAGGCTTATGCCGTAGACAATTAGTGCGCTCAGGGGATTCCGGCCCATGGGGAGAAATGTGGCTGGTGCTATCAAGGTACTGGGAAAGATTTATTTTTTATTTTTTGGTGGTCTCACTGAAGATGAAAATTTCATGCCCCTTAGCTGTTTGGATTTTTATGTTGTGGAAACAGGGCTTGCCTTGCAGGAAGCTGGGTGCTTTGCAGTTGTTCTTGAGTGTGTGCCAGCACCAGTGGCTACTGCTACCACTTCTGCATTGCAAATTCCTACCATTGGCATTGGAGCTGGTCCACATTGTAGCAGTCAGGTATGCTACTATAGTGTGTTGACTTTTTTAATCTATGCGATGTTTGGAGGGACAGAGGGGGGAGCTGGTGTATTCCGTCAAGTCTTGTTCTTAGATTGCTGAAAGAATTGAATGTATTTATAAATCTTTATGTTTATTTGGTATTTTTCCTTCTATGATTGCTTCTTTAATTGAAAATGAGTCTAACAAATTGTTTGTGTAAGTGGATGATCAAATATAAAGGCACTGAGGATTAAGGTGGTTTCATGGTTGGTGCCATTGTCTGAATCTGATTTTTAAAGCTGTCTTAGTCTAAGCATGCATGCTATCAGAACTTTTCTTTCCAAGTTATTGAGAAAATTTTCCTACACATTGTCCATCTAATTGTTGGAGCATGGCAACATCTAACTTATTAAGGGAATGCCTCCCAACAATTGATCAGCTTGATTAGTGAATGACCAAAATATTTCCAAACATTATCTAAAATAATAACCAATCTATTAAAATTGAATTTCAAATTAAAAGATTTTCCTAGTTAAACACCCATGTCATGATGGTGCTTTCTCAATTGCTATTCGAGTTGCACCCAAGTTTGCACCTAGCAATCTGACTGGAACAAGCAAAGGAACCCTCTTAGTATGACTGCAAGTGGAAACAAAAATGGGTTGAGACTCAAAAAACGTGACATTAATAGATACAAGATAATGTCTAGTAGTGGGTGATAACACCAATAGTCCTGAGTATGTATCCAAGAAAGACACATTTAAGAGACCTAAGTGCAAATTTATCAAAACAAGGAATGAGATCTTGGACAAAAGTGACATGCCCAAAAACTCTTGGAATAATATGAAATAATTCATCTTTGGAGTGTAGTCGTTGTAGGGGAATTTCACCTCCTAGTAGTTGAAGACATCTTATTGGCAAGGTAGATAATAGTAAGGATAACATCAAACCACAAGTACACAAGAACTTTTATATGCATCATTCATGTGTGAGCACTAACTAAAATTTATTGGAGTTTATATTTAGCACTCTATTTTGCTATTAAGTATGCGTACATGTGGTTAGGTGGATAGTACCTAAGGACTCATAAAAGGATTGTAGAGCATGTGTTTAAATTCCATAACATTGTCTATGTGAACAAATTTTGTGATGGTAGAAAAATGATTTTGATTTTTGTTAACATCAGGGACATAAATCTTATTTGTCAACAAATACACTCAAGAGAAATGAGAATAATTATTAACAAGTACAATATAATATATGTGACCAGTAGCAAATAGGAATTTCATTAGCCTTTAAATATCATAATGAATCAAATTAAAGGGACTTTGGCTACAAGATAGACATAATTGACAATAAGTAATACAATAATGCTTATTCAATTGACAAGACATATAATTAGAACTTGAAACAAAAAACCTAGAGCCTATTAAACCTTTTTGTAAGTGGGAGCCTCAGATGACAATGCTAGAGTGTAGACGACTCAAAAGTAGAAGTTAAGCAAGCAAAATTACAAGGTATCTTATCTCGAACCAGTAGGTATGTCTCAATCATTGTCTTACAACTCAAATTAAGTCTCCTTCACGTCTATAGGTCATCAAAAATACAATGGAAGGGAAAAAAAGGTGACTAAATAGGATAAATATTTTGTAACGGTACTTATGAAAAGAAGATTGACAAGAAATTTAGCGATGTACAAAACTTTATCAAGTGTAAAGTTGAAAGTAGCTTGAACAACACCTTGTTCAGAAATAGGAATGGTTTATCTATTAACGATATAAATTAAATTAATATCAGCTAGGATAGATAGACAACTAAATAAGTGGTCAGTACTTGACATATGAAAAGATGTCCTTGAGTGTATATAATCCAGAAATAGGACTGGTTCATCCATTGGCAACATATTTAATTAATATCTCTTAGGGTAGAAAGGCAACTGAATAAGTGGTTAGCAACTGACATATGAGAAGATGTCATTGAGTATATATAATCCAAGAATCAGTTCTGTAGGCCAAGTAGGCAGGCTACAATATTTAAGGAGGTGATGGCTTGGGAAGCACTAGCTAAAGCTTGACACTTCTAAAATATTCAATCATCATTGGTGGTTTACCTATAATGATGTAGGAAAGAATTCCTTTAAGTTTTAAATATTTTGATTTTTTGGTTATGATTGGAGTTCCTTTGATCTACAATAAAATTAGAGGTTTGAAGGAAGTTTGTTTTATGTGGAAGATTGTTTATGGGCATTTTTCTTAATTTTTTTTCCATGAGAAGAATGGTAGAGGCGCTACTGTAGGGTCAAGGGTGATTTTGATACATATATAACCTAAATATGAACTTTTAATGATGCTAATTTGATTAAAAAGACAATTCAACTCTCGATGGTAACCACAAACTATCATTATGTATTGGTTTACCATGACCTTTTGGGTATGCTACAACATCCTCATCATGCAAAGGTACATTTAAAATGTTTTGATTTTTTAAAACTTATTTTGTGTTTTTTCTGTCCTTTTAGTTTACAAAAAAAAAGGTTTCCATCATGTTACAGGTTACACCAAAATTCTGCAAGCAGTATGGTCGAGTGGGAGATGTCATAGACAAGGCTTTACTGGAATACAAGCAAGAGGTGGAAAATAGAACATTTCCTAGTGCTGTTCATACGCCATATGAAATCAGCAAAGATGATATTAGTGGGTTCTTAGGTGAGTTGGAAAGATGGGCTTGAACAGATCAGCAGAGAAAGCTGCTTTAGCTGCAGATACTATTGTTAAATCTCAAGATGACTAAGGTGTAGAGAATAGCTTTTTATTCATAATGTTTTTTTTTTTTTGTTCACTTATTGAATGTGTTGATTATTGAATCTCAAGATTACTATTATTGAATGTATTGATTGGAAAATTAATGAATTATATCAACTATTAGGATCTTAATTAATGATGATTTTTTTAATCAATTGTGATTTTGGCCCTATTAGGTAAAAAGGAGTTGGGTTTCAAGATTATTGATTATTGAATCTCAAGATTACTATTATTGAATGTATTGATTGGAAAATTAATGAATTATATCAACTATTAGGATCTTAATTAATGATGATTTTTTTAATCAATTGTGATTTTGGCCCTATTAGGTAAAAAGGAGTTGGGTTTCAAGATTATTGATTATTGAATCTCAAGATTACTATTATTGAATGTATTGATTGGAAAATTAATGAATTATATCAACTATTAGGATCTTAATTAATGATGATTTTTTTAATCAATTGTGATTTTGGCCCTATTAGGTAAAAAGGAGTTGGGTTTCAAGATTATTGATTATTGAATCTCAAGATTACTATTATTGAATGTATTGATTGGAAAATTAATGAATTATATCAACTATTAGGATCTTAATTAATGATGATTTTTTTAATCAATTGTGATTTTGGCCCTATTAGGTAAAAAGGAGTTGGGTTTCAA